>CABFOW010005245.1:0-35543 GCA_902141385.1 Timema californicum
TTTCAAAGCATGTGTCAATAAAGTGAAATATGTTTGAAATTAGTTTTTATTTTACACCAAAACTATATGGTCAAAAGATCTGGGGTTTTGCTGCTGCGTCTGTCCTAAGATAAAGTCACGCTAATTCCCTAATAGCCTGTTCAAACAATAAACGGATTAAAAAAACAACAACTCAAAAACAAATGTAGTATCCTCTTTTTATTTTCAGAGTCAACTAAGAGCGTTTTCTTTTAAAGCGTCGCATATGTTACTTGAAGATATCCGGGTGTGTGGGACGTTAACTGGAATTACAGTGCCGTAGAGAAGTGGAACACAACAATTGGAACAAAGTGGGGCGTTCACTGGATGGGTAATTCATTACTCGTACAGACACGCTCGTGTTAGCCCATTCCCTAGGCTTAGTGGCAGAGTAGTTGTCTAATATGTGTCCACAGGCCGTAAATATACAGTATTATTTTAATAGGAAAACTTTGTATCTAGATTTAGTTTACATTTAACTGATTAAAGTAAATAGTACGTGGCCCCTCATGGACTTTCTCACTCCAATGTTTAGAAATGGAGATATTTACTCAAAGCTCTTAATATATGTGACACGTAATAATAATATACATTAACAAACCCAAGAAAGAATTGCGCTATACTTACGTAAAACATTTTTTTTTACTCCCGGTTATAAATTTTGTAATTTTATTTTTAAAGAGTTAAAGTCCCCATTTGTATATTAGAACCAATAAAAAAAGATCAATATTGGGTCTACAAGGTTCCATGCTTCGTATTAAAATTTCGACTTCCAGTTAATATTTTCGACATTTTATTAGGGGTTACACATCTTATAGCTATCGCAATAATCTAAATTTCTCATTTATAAATTTAGACTAATCAAAAAGTTAGATATTGACTATTTAGTCTAAAGTGGTAGAGATATATCATTGCTGTACAAAAATTTTCCCCGGGAGGTTAAAGTAAAAAAAAACGAGATTTTTGAGAGACATATTTAATTACTCTATGGCATTGGAGAATTATTGCGTTAAAACTTAGTGGTATCTCTTCACAACTAAAGCTCACAAAATTTGATTAATATATTTAACGATATATGAAAAACTATTGGTTTTATAAAAATATTTCAGAAAAAAGTTCCTTATTTTAATAGTACAAATTTTGCAATAATAAGTTATTTACTATCTCAAATTGTTGCAGAGATATGGAAATTTTCGCTTCTGTAAAGTACCTTAAGAGTCATTTTTATGGAAAAATAAAAATATAAATTTTATTTATAATCTTAATTAACGCCTAGATACGAATTTTAATCAAAACCGTTAGAGCCGATTTTGATAAAATTGATTTTCTCTTTTCGCTCTTCAGTAAGCTACCCTTAATTTTAGGGTTAGATATCCAATTCCAAAAACCCTTGGGTCAACCCTATGAAAACCCTAGATACTAAGTTTTAGCTCAATCGGTCAAATAGTTTAGTCTCTCTACTCCAAAGTACAGACACGCGGAAATTCAAAAACCCCTTTTTCTGATTCGGTGGTCATGAAACGTCTAAATTCAACAACATTTCCAATTCAATTTTTTTGATAATCACAATACTTTCTCTACCTGTAAGGTAGGGAGAAAGTAAAAATGGAGATATTTTAAATATAACTGACAATTTGGCTTAAAATGGTTATATTATAAGTTTTTACAATCTAAACAGTGAAGGCTTGGGGAGCAAAGCTACTATATTTATTTAAGCACGGTTATACACACATATAAATATATTATTTGTCAATTTAAAGAACATATTGTTACACATTTGTTTTTTCTAAAACAAATTATTTTATGTAATATTAATATTTAGCACCGCGACCTACTACTCGTTCGGGTTATACGCTTTAAGTACTAATTACACTAATGGATTAGGAATTGTGAAGGTTTAATCAAGGAAGTGAACCCGCATTTGCGTGGAGGGAGAGTAGAAAACCATTTAGGAAGAACCAACCCTAGTTCACCCGACCGAGATTCGAACCTCGATCTCCCCGTCCTCAGCATTAGAGCTCAGCACGACAAGCGCGTTAGCCAACTACGCCACCGAGGTGGATTAAAAATTATTTTATGATTTTATTAAATTTGCTTTTTATTTAATAGTATATTATCGATTACTGTATAGGGAAAATAATCAAATTAAAAAAAATAGATTTCACTATTATATTATATTTTATTTTGGTGAGGTGCACATATTATATAGTTGTATTGTTAATATTTTAGTTAGATAAATTGTCAGCAGTATAAATGGAAAACCGTTAGAACATGTGAATTATTTGGTGTTTCTCTCCAGAATATTCTGTAAAACTTGTAAAAGGATTGATGGCGAAATTAACAGACGAGTGAATTTATCTGCGAGAGTAGCTGTTGGATGTATGTGGACTATTTCAAAGAATGAAGTAATATCGAAAGAGGCAAGGATTGCCGTATATAAAAGTGTGTTAACGCCAACATTGCTTTATGGATGTGCAGCGTGGGTTTGTAAGAAGAAACACAATAGCAAGGTGAATGTGGTTGGAAAGAGATATATAAGAGATGTATGTGGAAAAACTCGCTAGAAAGAATCAGTAATGAGGGGGAGCTGAAAGAGTGTGGTTTGGAAATGGAATCCAACATGTAAATGTGAAAGAAGCGTGTTACGTTGGTTTGGTCATGTTGAGAGAATGAGAGTGGATCGAGGGACGAAACAAATATATGAAGGTAGAGTGTGTAGCTCTAAAGGTAGGGGTAGGCCATGTAAGACGTGGCTAAATGTTGTAGACGAATAACAGAGCCTGAACGATTCTGTGTATGGATGTTGTCAAAGCAAAGGTAGTAAGCTATGCAAGGAGAGAGAAGTGTGTGGAAAGTTAGTGAAGTGGATTAAATGTGGAGTTTTTTAAGCTATATATACAGTCTTTTGCTTACCCCGCAAGGGAATGGCGTGATTAGGTATATATGTATGTATTTATGTCAATATACAAGTTAACTTTGCTTATTTCCTTTCTGATTTTAAATACTAAAGCATATTTTGGAACATATTTTTGGAGCATTAACAAAGAACATTACTCATATTCATGGAACGCCATTTTGTCATTATATTTGATTCGAATTATATTGTATACCTAATACAACTTTAGAAATATCAACACTTTTTTATTGAAATATTTAAGATAAGAAACAAATTCCATCAGTAGCTTAACATGAATATAATAAAGATAGCGAAGGGGTAAATACGCCCATTATTGACGCAACTTTCTTGAAGATAGCTACATTTTATCATATATAACGGTACGGTCATCAAACGTAAAGTGTACCCGGTGGAGAAAATATTCTGAATTCTTATCTTGCACCATAATGGGAGATTTTATGATCTAAAATATTTGAAGAATTGTTATTACCAAGCGTGGAATAGTGATGGCATAAAAATATCTCGTTCTACGTGAGAAACCCATGTCTTACCAACGTGTTGGGCTATTCTATACAAACCTTCCATCTTTCACCGACATGCTATAGCTAGTTTATATAGACCATGTTTTACCATTATGCTGGGCAAATCCATAAAAACTTGAATGTTTTTACAGAATGATATGAGTTAACAATTAAGTCTAACATGTTTTACCAACATGCTGGGCTAATCTATACAAGCCTTTCCATTTTAACAACATGCTGGGCCAATCTATACAAGCCTTCGCATTTTATCAACATGCTATGAACTAATCCCTGTGTGTCAACATGTTTGATCAGCATACTAAATGCTTATCTCTATCAACATTAATGTTTTACCGACATACTATGTGGGTTAATTAATTTGGATCTCCATGTCTTCCTAATATTTAATAGTGGCTTAAATGCTTAAAAATACAATGTTCATAATACTTTCAGTTTGACGAAAATATTTGATTACAATCAGTGTTAGTTGGCATTGATTGAAATTTTACTGTTCACTTTTACACGGCCCATACGTTTAAAATTGTTTTATAAAATACCAAACAGATTTATATTTCATTATATTTGAATCGGTTTTAGGTAAAACAAAAATACATTTATTGAAAAAGGAAATGTTTCTTAGCAAGCGCGTGAATCAAAATTCATGTAACGTGCAGAAAATATTTATTTTAGAGTGCCTCACTACTATTTTACATCGATACAAAATATTAACAAACATCATTAATGTTTTTATAAACTATACATTTTATTGGACTTAAAATTAAAGACTTGTGTTAAATTGAATTGTTTGGGGGAGTGCTTCCCAAACTTTATAAACCCGCGACCCAATATTTAGAACGACACATTTTCGCAATCCGCCTTGCTTTCAGTGGACATGGGGGAGAGGGATCTTATTTTACTGATTAAAAAACACATTATACATCTAAGTTTATTACGTGTCTTAATTCCCCATTTTTTCATCAGTTTCTATTTTTAAATTTTTACAAAATTTTGACATCTCAAAAACTTTTCACGACCAACCCAAAATCATCTTGTAACCAACAGTTTGGGAATCACTGGCTTAGGGCGATAAAAACTTGGCTCCTTAAATTGAAGAGATATAATAATATACTGAGATGTACATTATTTTTATCCGTAAGAGTTTTGCTATCCATGTAAATTATTTTTCAAGGAAACAATCTATTTTCTTAACCCTAATATAATATGAAGCTAACACCTAAGTTACGAAATAAAAACAATAATTTTAAACTTAAAAACAACAATTAAATGATTTATAATTTAATAATTATGACACAAAATGGTGACACAGACATAAACGAAACAATGCTATCAAGATTGTGCCTAAAAATTTAAATCAAATAATGGGAAATCTCTATGCTGTCTGGTTTTAACAGTTTAAAATGATTGAATAAATTTTTTGGAGGCTTACCAGAATATGTTATTGTTGTGTACATATAGTTTTAATCTATATATGTAATTGTGACTACTTAAGCCTAAAAATCCAATAAATATGTCATAATAGTGAATATACACATAAATGAAAATGTCGTGGAAGGTCAACAAAATAGTATTATTATTATTATTAGCACCGCGTCTTACTACCCGTTCGGGTTATACGCACTTAAGCTAATGCGTAATGGTAGGGTGATTGTGAGATGAAATGGAGGACCTACAGTTTAACGTGGAATCCGAAACCACGGTGGAGGCCTGGCATTCCCGTCAACAAAATAATTCGTTTTAAAACTATGAATAGTAAACACATGAAACCTAGTAGATTCCCCCAAAATCTATGGAAGGTACTCAATAACGAGGCTTAGAACCCATTTCATAGTCAGACTTAGCACGCCTCAAGTGCAGCGCTATCTACACTAAATACAAGAAGACACTTACCTGGGCTAGAATAAAATGTACCAGTTTTATATGCGAAACAAGCCCATTCTATTCGAGTGAGGTTAGTGTATTTAGTATAGCGCCGCACTTGAGGCACACTCAATCTGACTATGGAATTGGCCCTTAAGGTTGAACACTACACTAGCACTCAAAAACACTAAGCCTCCTTCTTGAATATTAATCTATAGGTCCTTTGTCATAGGCGCAAGAAGGGTCATTAGAATACCACGTGATCCAGCCAATTTCTGTTACTAGGAAATACCTTACCAATTCCCAAAATAACATATTCCTTGCCTAAATATCAAAAGTCATTCAAGGTAAATTTTCTAAATATTGACATATTCATGCCTCTAATATTAAATATTATTACTTAAACATCTTAAGAAAACTGAACACATTTTTGTTATAGTTGCAATATTTAGTTACATTTGTAAAAATAAACTAAAACTGATACTAATTCAGTGAACATACTTGTTGTTCGTCTTATCAATCAATATTATGTTGTCCGAAACTTTAGCTCAGTTGGTAGCCTGTCTATTTACTAAGCCAAGGGTTCCGGGTTTGATTCCCAGCATGATCAAAAATGTTTAATATGTGAAATATGGGTCTACCTTTTGACAGTGACGAATCAACGGCCGGGAACTGGGTGCTGTGTCTGTTCTATATTTAAGTTAATCTATAAATCGTGTGGCAATATAATCAGTCTGTTTAGAAAGTGCACGTTGAGCATCTTAAATAAACAAAAAAAAAAGATGGTTGGAAATATGTTAACCAGCACTAATTTGGATTAATCATTCTCCTTAACAAACGATACTCAAGTTATTACTGTCCATGACAGTTTAGTAAGTGGTGCACATATTAATACAATTTGAATTGTTTAGGTCACAAACAGCAAAATTGATTAGTTACCTGTTTTCATGTTTTGTAGTAATGAAGCCAACTGACTGTATAGAAGGCATTCGATTCTTAACCAGAGAGGATATAAAATAAATGCCTATTTGTAAGTTAGTCTTATTATCAGGGATATAAGGGGCTTTTCATACCAGGATTACGCTCCAAAATCAATATCAGGTAGGGAATAGAAGTATTGAAGAAGAACATAGTAAATTAGGTCTACTCTTGGCAAACGGAGATACGCTGTTAATTCATAAGACTCATATTCATATTACGGCCTTGCCACTTTTACATAAATGTGGTATTATACTGTCATATTTCTATTATAACATTCTTTAAATTATAGGCCTAATTTTATACAAACTTTTGACAATATCTCCGATAAAATATGAATTGTTACATTATATTACATTTATTTAAAAGCTTGTACATTATCTGTGATTCAAAAAAGTGGACTCTTATAGTTCAATTTCTTGTACTGTGTCTATGAATACTATTGTTGCTCAAAACTAATATAAAACCTGTGGAACGATTTTAGGTGGGACAATGGGCTAGTAGAAATAAAGCAAGACGAATTTTCAGCAGCTTGTTAAAATAACTTAAAAGTTGAGTACCCAGAATTATCTAAGAAATACTCAATAAAATGGTCGTGAAAATTTCAAAGAAGTTATTTACCAAATAAAACAAAAACGTACTCGAAGAACTGCCATAAATTTGAAGTTTTTATAGTGTAAGATAATATTCTCTTCATACCGTACAAATACATATTTAATCGCTTTTTTTTATGTCCTGGTAATCATAGTCTTCGCCATTTTCTTTTACAAAACCCCTAGCGCATATTCTATGTTTTATGAAATATTTGTAAAATATAATATTTTATAGAAAACCTTTGAGGGATCTCCAAAGATAAATCATATTTATATTAACAAATAATTTCATACAATTTATATTAGAGTGTAATACTGCCCAAACGAACTATTTGCATTCGGGATAGAGTTTTAAAGAGCATGTGTCCATGTGGTTATAATGGTTGAACCTGGTTAGAATTCTGGTAGCTTTTAATAAGATCGATACCACTTGTTTAGACTTATAAATATGTTCGATTAATACATACTTAATATCCAGGACTAAACATGTAGTACTAAGAATCAAATAGCTAAAGCTATTATTTATGTTTTAGTGAGGATTACGTCATCTAGATATCATATACTGAAAATTTAAAAATGACACCTAGACACGGGAATCGAACCTGGGCGTACTAGGCCAAAGGTCCCGGGTTCAATTCCCGTGTCCAGTTGTCGTTTTTCAATTTTCAGAATATGATATGTAATACTAAGCATAATTTATTAGATGTATTTATTTCGTATTTCATATGCTCATATAAATAGGCCCTATTGTAAGCTGTTTGTTTAGAAAGTGAATGCTAAATACCATAATAAAATATATTTTCTTGGACAAGTTTGTTCCTAATTGCCTTGTGTTTGAAAGGATACCTTATAATATCCCATAGTATGTCATCTAGAGCAGTTATTCCCAACCTGGGGGTTTCAGGGTTGTTTCAAAGGTTTACATATTCATATAGCTGACAAATTAAACCCGTTTCAGTGAACAAATGGTCTAAGGCAGGGGTCACCAACCCTTTGCCCGTGGGCACCAAGGCACCCACCAACACTTTTGAATGTGCCCGTCACCTGTTAATCACAACTGTTTGGTTTTTTATTAACATTTTGAATCAGATGTCACTATTCAGACAAAAATCGGTGTATAACTATCTCCAGGTATGCTGTTCTCAGGAAGTTGGTATTTAGAGGCCCCCCTCTCCCCTTGTCCACTCCCTCCCTCTCATTCCCTTTTCTTTTCCGATTTATTTCCAACATGTACTCGGAATTATCATTCTAATAGTTTCAAACTGAAAGGTTTTGCTTTTCCTAATCTCAAAGATTTACCTCATTCCACCTTTATTGCCACACTCATATTTCCTATTTCCTCTGTCAATATTTTGTCTTGGTCTGCCCAGATTTTTGCCTGATCAACACACAGAATAATTAAATAAATATGTACCTAAACACCAAAAGAATGGTGAGTAGTTATATTTTTTCTAGTAACTTTATTTTTATCGTGTTAAACCGTAAGGAAGTATTATTTTATTTTTTTCCTCAACTTAGAGGTGTGGAGGTAGAATCACCAACACCTACTCACCCATATACCCTGTAAATTTGCCTTAAAAATTAAATGGTGGCACCCGCACCAACGTTAGTCCACGGTACAAAAATATTGGGGACCTCTGGTCTAAGGCGTCACTAACTTGTTAAATTTACCTGCTGAAGATGGAGAGATCAGGGTTCAAATCATGGTTGGGTCTACTAAACCCGGTTAAAAAATTCCACCCTCCCTTCACGCAAATGTGGGTACTATTTATATAAATAATACCTTCCTAATCCCACAAACTACTAGCTTAATTAGTACATAAGCATGTAAGCCGAATGGTTAGTAAGATGTGATGCTAAAAAACTGTTTCGCACTTGAACGAGTATAGTTTGAATGTAATCAGTTAATTCAGAGTGTAATAGTGAAATTCCAGATAAAAACATAAGTGGCAGTTTCCGATTTCATGACAATTTGTATTATTTATATTTACCATTAACGTTACTAAAACATGTGAGGCCTACAATTTTTACTTTCTCTCAATCCTTAGGAGAAAAAGTTATGTGATCGTCAAAAACATAGAACTAAGAGCACGGTTACAGAAAAATTGATAAAGAGAAACATCTTTGTCCACCAAAGAGAATAAGAATCAAATTAAATTAAATTAAATTAAATTAAAATGTATATATATATACATACATTTTAATTTAATTTAATTTAATTTGATTCTTATTCTCTTTGGTGGTAGTATATATATATACTATATGTATATATATACATATATACTATATGTATATATATATACATTTTAATTTAATTTAATTTAATTTAATTTGATTCTTATTCTCTTTGGTGGACAAAGATGGTGGTGGTATATATATATATACCATTTAATTCAGGTCTTTGAAAATTAATTTGATTCTTATTCTCTTTGGTGGACAAAGATATTTCTCTTTATCAATTTTTCTGTAACCGTGCTCCTAGTACCTAGTGGCATGATTTAAGTAACTAGCCGTGTATATATATATATAAATATAAATATATATATAAATAAATATATAAATATATAATGATTTTGGTTTAATGTTTCTACAACAATGTTTAGACCTATTGTTGTTTAGTTTCATAAATCTTATAAATTTTGATAAATGTCTATTTTAAGAAAGAAAAAAAATGGGAGAAAGTCCGTGCGGTGCATCGTATAATTTATTTATTAAAGCTCAGGAGTCCTTGCATTTAAAAAGTTAGAGAACAATTGATCTTAAGTTGCAAGTCAACACGTTCCAAGAGAATCCGTTCGAATTCCGGTCAATCACATTGATGAGCAAGTCAATCTCATCTAGTCTGTTTTACCAGTGACAGGGAGGTCAAGGTTCAAATTACGGCCGTGTATGTTAAGAATAATTTATCCGGTTTAGTTTTCAAACTCTTTCTTCATGATAATACAAGTACGTTTCCTTAAATTCTACTTTCCTCATCAAGACCCTAGAATTGATGATAAGACGCGGCGTTAAAAAAAACTCCTGGCCCTTATATGCAGATTTTGGTCTTCGCTTACATGTATTGGGGGACATGTGGACTAAATGTCAGGCTCATAATTTGGCTTGCTGTTATGGGGAGGTCATTGTTTGAATCCCGGCCAAGTGTACTGAAGGGTTTTTTACTTAAATGGTTTTTCTCTTTTTCTCCCTACACAAAAGCTCGGGTACATTTTGTCTTATCTATACCATCCTCATCCTTATTCCACAAGTGTATTTTGTTTTATTATCGCGTCTTACTACCTGTTCAGGTTATACGCATACATGATAATTACTCTTATGGGGTAGGGATATGCAAGGAAGAATTTTAGAGGTAATCTCCCTGCATTTGCGTGGAAGGAGCGTGGGAAACGATTTAGGGAAAACCACCCTAAGTAAACCCAACCGAGATTCGAACCCCGACCTCTGTGTCATCAGCCAGCACTAGGTAATTAAATGTGAATAGCCCGGACGGGTAGTTAGTTACACGTGGTGCCTGCCGAAATAAATGTGCATATGGCCTATTACGAAAACAGGAAGAGCGTGGAAGATTTTCGAGTTCTTTCTGAGGCGCTAATAATGCATTTTCACTTTAAAACAATAATACTAGTAATATAAACAAAGCAAACACGTGTTTCATCCAAGTAAAACTATATTTCTCCTAGGGATTAGTGCGGTTCAACGGTTAGTTCAGGCACCGTGCAAACACACCTGGGGGAAGGGTTGGGTGGAGGATGGGGGTAAAGAACCAAGCTACACTCACCGAACACCCTGAAGAAAATTGCTTTCACTTTACCACGAACAGAAATCACTGGAAAAAAACAGACATAAAAAACTGAATAAATAGCCTAAATTAAACTAAACTAAACTAAACTAATACACACTTTTAGTTGTGAAGATTTAGTGGACAAAATAGTTTATGTGTGGTTTTAAATTATTTCAAATTAAGGAGTTCCAGGCGCAAATAACCCTGTCTTACCAAGTGCATGACAGGACAGTCATACGAAATACTACCTGTTCTGTTTTGTTCTAATAATCTTTTTTCGTATTTGATTAGTTTATTGATTTGTTTGTAATTTATTGTATAGCAATGCAACACAATGAACATTAGTAACTGAAAGTATAGCCTTAACCCCTGCATAAGATTCACTTTAAATTTACACCAAAGTTTCTTAAAAGTATTAAAACATTAAACATTGAAATATTAAAAAAGTGGCTAAATTTTTAAAATTCGCAGTTAACTAGCAACAACGAAAATTGGCCTACAAATATACTTCGATTTTTAATAATCATGAAGGCCTAAATAATCTCTAATATTGAATTTTGTATAGTAATAATAATAATTAAATGTTTATTTATTATCGAGTATTAACTACAGTAAGATTATTTTTTTAACTATAAAATGAGAACAGTACTTTCATAAATTGTGTTTTACTCTATAGAATAAATGTATTAACTAGTACTTTATGTCGTCAATATTACTAATGGCTTAATCTAAGGGTTAGGAATGAGGAAGGCAGTGCATTATTCGCCTTTTCCTTAGTGAGAAGAGAAGATAGTAAAACTATAATTATGTCACATAGAGAAAAACCACAAGTGCACCCAGCCGGGATTCGAACACTGACCTTCCTGTAGGCAACAAATACACTACTTTAAACCACACCGTATAGTTATTGTGAGTTTTCGTTCTGCAAAATACGGTGCAATATAGCCAAAATATTAGATATCTTGGAATTAAAAGTTTTTAAAAGATATAAAAGAAAATTTAAATATCGTAAAATTGGCTTAAATAAAAAACCTGATCAAGCACGAATAAAATAAAATAACTCCTAAAAAATAAACTGAAGTTTAGTAGCTTTTTAGACTTTTTTTTACAAAAACAGCGTGCTCAGCTTATTTAATGAACAGCATTAATTTCAAATTATACAGCTACTAGAAAATAATTACATTCCGATAATTTGATTATAGGGAGGAAGACCGCTGTGATATCTGTCTCAAAAGGGAAAACATATATCCTCAGTTTCATGCCGTATATTAATGAAGATAAAAATAAAACCAATGGACCATAAAAAAAATAGTACCGTGTGGCACGAAACAGTTATCTCATATTTTGAATAATAATGTCCACCCAATTCTGCAGTTGAATGGTAACTGCATACCTAATGGACTCGAGTTTTAGTTTCACCTTTGGTTGGGAAATCAACTGTGACAGATGAATTGATGGGAGGTATGAATTGAGACCCGCCGTCCGAGAGACCTTGTAACATGTGCAAGCTAAAGCAATGTATGGTCTAAACACCCCTTTCACAAGTTTCTGGCAGCGTTGGTTGTGTTGCAGTAAGAACTGTATGCGTTTTATCGAGTTTAAATTATTATTTTTTAGCACCACATCCTACTATACACTCGGGCTATACGTTTATGTACTAATTAAGCTAATGGTTAAGGGATGAATAATGTTTAATTTAGAGGAAGTGTATCCGCATTTGCGTGGAGCTAGTGGAGCAACCCTTTGGGGAAAACCACCTTCAGTACATCTGATCGGGATCGAACCCAAAACTCCACGTCATAGGCTGTCCAGTCTATGCCAAGAGTGATGCCTTAGACCATGCGGCCACCAAAGTGGGTATATCAAGTTTAATTGTAGAAATAATATATATATATATATATATATATTATCCCCCCGTATCTTTCTATCTATCCAGGTTATATGCATTTATGATAATTATTCTTATTGGGTAAGGATGAGGAAGGAAGCATTTTGGAGGTACTATAGTAACATTTGCAAGGAAGGAGATTGGGAAACCATTTAGGAAAAAATCATCCTCAGTAAACATGACCGGTATTCGAAGCCCAATCCTCCCGTCTTCAGACTGATTAAATAATTTTACAGATAAAGGTCCATACTCATAGCCCAAACCTAGCTTAACTTAACCTAGCCTGAGTTGCAATTGGCCCCAGCTCTGCAAATGGCCGGGTCGCAGATGGTTCAAATGGGTTGGAGTTAGCACATACAAACCTATTATTAAGTTTACTTTCTAAACACGAAGACCACCTCCATAATTCAGGGGTCAGTTTTTATTTGCGACAGATCCAGAGGTCCAGGTTTCAATCCACGGCGCTTCAAAGATTTTCTATCAAGCAGTGGGTCTATAACTAGGTCAACTCAGCCAATTTGTGGAGTAACTTGAATAAAGAAGTAGTGGATCTGGTCAAGAAAATTGAGATTAACTGCTGGAGGATTCATCGTGCTCACCTCATGACACCCCCTGTCCGCAAATTTTGGCAATCTTCGTAAACATGGGGTGGCCACGCTCTTGTGGGCTGACATCATGAAGTTATGTTTTCCTAGTTACGCATGTTATGCCATCACACGACTTACATAATATCTTAAAATAGTTTGATACTCATCTCTTAGCTCCTAGATATTAACTAGCTATATATATAATATTTTTTCCATTTATCTGAGGTATTTAATGTTCACTTTCTGAACCAACTGATTATATTAACACATGCCATATATTATTTAAATTTAGAACCGACACAACATCCAGCCCCCGGTCATTAATTCATCACCGTGAGAGAGTAAACCCACATTTACCAATGATACATTTTTTTTCTATGCCAGGAATCCAACCCGGGGCCCTTATCTCAATATACAGACATGCAACCGACTGAGATAAGGTGTGAGACATCTATATTTACAAGAACAAACCCTTATACGGAGAGTAAATTTGTGTTTAAAGACCATCAGAATATAGCATGTTTCATCTGGATCAGTAGTCGCACGGCCTCAAACTTTCGATGGGACCTATTTCAGGGATATAAGTCTTAACAACGTATCCCTTCCAGCTCTCTTTTTTTTAAACAAAAAAGTGGAGAACCTTAAGTTGAAAGTAAGTTTTACGTTTGGCTAAAAACTCAACTGCAGCCGATAAACTGAGGGTGAGGGGGGGGGGTTACAAATTTCATCCCACCACCATCCAAGATACCTTATAAAGTATAATTAATAGGCTTTCCCAATTTAAATAACGCTTAAGGAAAACAAAACCACATCAAAGGGAAATAAAGGTTTATAAATAATTCTTGATGTTATTTTAAAATTTGTACTAAAATATCATCAGTACACTCTACTGGGATTCGAACCCCGCTATCCCCGTCATCAACAGTAGAGTATATTGCAAGACCGTATACCATTGTTTATCAGTAGTGTATCACTTGATAACCCTTCGATGCACAGGCTATGTGGATTACCTACTCGTCCCCTTCCTGCAGCTGGAAGTTTTATTAACGTACGGGTTTATCAAGAAACCTTTTTTATTTGGCTTTGTTTCATATGTAAATTTAAAATATAATACTAATTATGGTACAAAGTGATGTGGTGAATTTAGCCTGTCATGCTTTACTCTTTAGCTCTTTCGCATAATATATTATATAAGAATGATGCTGTCATTGTTCCTTTATACAAAGGTAAAGGAAGTACAAATGAATATAAGAGTTATAAGGCAATTAATTTGTTGAGTATTCCAGGCAAAGTTTTTGGGAGATTCTTAATTGAGAGGGTGCGTAAAAAAATTGTGGACCAAATTTTGGATGTGCAATAAAGTTTCATGCCAGTTGGAGGGTGCATAGAACAGATTTTGCATTGCAAAAATTGAATGAAAAATGTATGGCATTAAGGAAGAAAGTTTATTGTACATTTGTTGATCTGAAGAAAGTATAGGGTTGGGTGAATAGGGTTATGTTAATGAATGTCCTGATAGATTATGGTGTGGATGCATAGTTTGTAAATGCGATTATGGTGGTGTATGATGGAAGCAAATAATGTGTTAGCGTGGATGGAGCTTTGAGCGAATGGTTTGACACTGAACAGGGTGTTAAGACCTTCTGTGGAGCCATAAATAAGTGCATGGTGGATGCTTGTGAGGATGAGATTGGTGTACAAATTAACAATGTGAATGTGTTATATGCAGATGATGCCGTATTAATGTCTAAGAGGGAAAGTGACTTGCATAATCCATTATATTGTTTGAATGTGGTGACAGGCAAATTGTATCTTCGTATAAAGTCTCCAAAATTAAGGTGGTGGTTTTTGATAAGGATGGATCACGAAAGGATTGTCAACTTAGTATAAATGTAAGACTCTTAAGGCAAGAAAATTATTGTGTGTTTGGGCAGAATGTTCTGTAAAAATGGAAGGATAGATGGTTAAATTGACAGGTGGTAAATGCATATCGCAGAATAGTTGGATGTATGTGGACTATTGCAAATAACGTAGTGGTATCGAAAGAGGCAAAGATGGCAGTATATAAAAGTGTGTTAACGCCAACATTGTTTTATGAATGTGAAGCGTGGGTTTGTTAGGAGAACACAAGAGCAAGGTGAATGGGTTTGGAATGAGATATCTAAGTAATGTATGTGGAAAAACTCACGGATATAGTCAGTATTAAATGGGTGCTAAAGGAGTGTGGTTTAAAAGGTAATCCAATAAGTCAATGTGAAAGAATCGTGTTCCATTGGTTCGGGCGTGTTGATAGAATGGGTGTGGATCGAGAGACGAACTAAATCTATGAAGGTAGAGTGTGTGGATCAAAAGGAAGGGGCAAGCCATGTAAGATGTTACTAAATGTTGTATATGAATGTGTGAAAAAGAGAAACATTGAGAGTTTTAATAATACAAGAGCAGGTATGACTGTGTATGAATGTTGTTGAAGCGAAGTATAGGATGGTAATAGGCAATAGTAGGTAATTATGGAAAAGGTTAGTATAAATTAAGTACGGAGATGTTTTATTAGCTGTATGCACAGTTTATTGCCTACACCGCAATGGAATGGTGTGAATAGGTAAGTAGTCATGTATGTTTTCCCTATGGTCTTGTTTGTGGACCAATTGACAGACCAGTGCAGACTACACTTCGAAAAACCATTTGACCACATAATTTTTCTGGTACTAACGTCCCTAGAATAATTTAAACTTTAGTGTCAACGTTAAAATTTAAGACTTATATATTCCATAAATTACATATAAATAGATTAATTAAAAAAAATAATGGACAGCTTCTCGTGGAAATTGTAATAGCTCACATAGCTACTTACATCTTAACACAAAAGATTATATTTCTCTCTTTGGAGAATTACATATGCCGACCTATTTATATCCTTATCTTTCTTTCTTCCTTCCCCTTTCCTCTCCCCACCCTCATCCTCTCCTTTATATTATTACAACGCATGTCTTCCAGCTGATGTGTTTTAATCAAACTGAACATTGTCAGTCTGGCGATACCATAAGCACCGTGAATCCAACAACTGCGAGAGTGGCTTAGAACAATCATATCAGTGGGGAGGGACACAGATCGTGACGCTTTCATATTAGGGTTAAAAAGTCCGTCGGCACAAAATTCTGTAGTCAGTATACGAGGTATGCTATCAGTATGTGTCACTACAATTCAACCAGATTAACGGATTTGTTCCAACAAAATGATGCGTTTTGGTGGGCTCTGTCTGTTGATTTCAAATTACAATCCTAGTTTGTCCCCAAGAATTTGATACATATT
The DNA here is from genome assembly GCA_902141385.1 of Timema californicum. Lineage (NCBI taxonomy): Eukaryota > Metazoa > Arthropoda > Insecta > Phasmatodea > Timematidae > Timema > Timema californicum. Next base: position 16,450 of record CABFOW010005245.1, read on the forward strand.
AAAGTTGTTTGTGGAGTCATTTACATCTGGAAGGTTTCATAGTCAGACTCAGTTCACCTCAAGTGCAACTCTTATTTACATCAAATAAAGGATGACAGACACCTACCGAGACCAGAATGGAATGGGCCAGTTTCATGTGGGAAACGGGCCAATTTCTTTCGAGTTTAGGTAGATGTAATTTTACATTTAATATAAATATCGAGATATGATTTATTTTATTTATTTTAGCATTCGGTTATGGTTTTGATATTTATGTTTTCCTTTACAAATTCCACTTAATCACACAAATTAATCTAAGCCCCTTGGTATTCTTTAGATTAAAAAATTCAACTTGAAAACGGGAATCAACCCTTGACCTTTGACATAAAACTATAATGTTTTTATGCCTGAGATATCCTGGAGTTATTCCATACCAATTTCCAATTTAAAGTCTTATCCCCACTCATAGACAAACTCGTGCAACTTTCTATAGACAGATCGGGGATTTTGTCTATAGACAATCGCGGAAAAATCTCAAGGCAGTCTATCGACTTTGTCACGCGTCCGCACCTTCATGAACGACGTTGCTGCCTGTGGCATCGATGCTTGTGCGGTAATAATAATGATTACCAAAATAAAGTCAAAAGAAAACGTTGATGGACACGGAACTTTTTTATGATGGCCCTAAATTGGGAATCAATCTTCTACAAAGATTGAAACTAGAAGATGGTTTTATAAATTTTATTCCTTTAACTACTTCGGAATTCAAAACATTTATTCAGATGGTTGGAAACCAAATATCAAAAAAGGTAACGAGATTTAAAGAATTTATACCTGCTTCTCTCAGGCTGGCAAGCTGGGCTGAGACTGATTGGTTTTTGTTTATCACACGTCCACACTACGAAATGTTGCGCAACTTGTCTCAAGTTTTCCATCCTGGATGGGAGACCATATACCTGCGATTTTTGTCCATAAGGAGTTGTAGAACAACCCTGTTGCACCTCTTTTATCCATAGACAATCATGGAGCATTGTCTATAGCCACGAGCTGCACGATTTTGTATATGAGTGCAGACTTACCTTAAGAAATACGATATTTGGTTGCAACTATAACCGTACTTAACTATAATAGTTTGGATATTTTATCCATCATAAGCCCCTTTGGTCTTTGACATCACTAACAACGTATTAGTGATCTATAACAAGGCCGTACCAAGAAAAGGAATTATAGTATTCCTCCTGAATGTTTATGCAAGTAATTTATTGGAGTTTTATATATTTAACAGCACCTATAGCTCCAAGTATTGTTTAAAAATAACTTTAAACTACCTCAAGAGGGGTTCGATGTCAGAAAGACTTCTTCACATCTGTTGATGGAGGACTTCACCGTGTGCTATTATAGGTAGAGCCGCCTCCCCAACCCCCTTCCTCAAATGCCTTTCAGCATACGGCCCTGATGTATATATTACCTATTTTAAAACTAAATATAATATGTATTGACCTCACATTTTAACATTATATTTAAATACTATTATTCGTGTGTAATCTTGAGTACATCTTTAACTAAGAGCCACTAAGCAACTTTCTTGGATTCGAGGTATCGAAGAACATAACCGATATATTCTATTATTATTATTATTATTATTATTATTAGCACCGCATCTTACTACCCGTTCGGGCTATACGCACTTACGCTAATGTGTAATGGTAGGGTGATTGTGAGATGAAATGGAGGACCTACAGTTTAACGTGGAATCCGAACCACGGTGGAGGCCTGGCATTCCCCACATTCACAAGATGTCTTGTCAGAGGTGAAGGAAGGGTTTGGTAATCAGATAAATTTTTGCCGGGACCAAGGATTGAACCCCGGCCGCCAGCATAGAAGTCTGACACCTTACCTCTAGACCACCAGGTCACTGTTATATTCTAATTTTTAACAAAATCCTATCGAGTTTGGTCTTAAATATCCGTAATATTTCGTATATTTTGCAAGCTTGTTCAGTTACCAAACAATAATATTAATTTTATTTCGAAACACAACATAGTGTCGACAAATGAAACAAACCTCACAAATTAAACATCACAAAATGTGGATAACCACCCTCCCCCCCAAAAAAAAATTTATCAACGAATTTATTAACATAAAATCTCCATGCTATCTTGAAGGACTTACTCTATTGTTTTACGACTATATCAATATAGTTTGTGAGATGACTGAACTGTTTTTTATACTACAAGTTTTTTGATCATGCAACTTGAGACTACGCGTAATATAATAAATACATATATAATTATATACATAAACTCGCTTTGCTTGAGTTTTCATTGTAATTGGATGTAGTCCAATGCAATTCCGGAGCTGTTTTTTGACAAGTCTGACCGTTTAGCCACAAGAAACCTCCAAAGAAAGGTCCGCATCGACTTTAAAGTTGCTCCGACATTTTGAATTTATTTCGGGGATTAAAAGTTAATTTTCTTAGGTTTTTAGAATGTTCCCATCGGTTACAGGCTAGAAGCTATAAGTTTGCCAAACAAGTTTCTAGCTCATCTGGACGTTGGTAAACAATGTCAGTGAGTGAGTCAGCTATGTGGCTTTATGGTAGCATAATAATTTATATTGGTGGGTCGGAAGAAAACGGGTTGCAGAACGCAGGTTGTCCCAAACTGACATATTCTAATATTTTTTCAACATTGTTTTTTTCTAAGTGTAAAATGGAATTGCCTGTAGGAAACGGTAAGCTCGCGGACTTAATGCCAAGCTTAAACAGTCTGGTTTTTCGGCAACGGGTAGGTTCCGGTTAGAATCCTGTCCAGGTGTACCAAGGGTGATATTTCCTAAATTATTTCCCATTCTTTTTTAAAGCAAGCTCATTTACACTAAATGCCTAAACAAATGGTGTAGTAAATCGCTTATTTCCCGGAGCATAAAAAAACAAAACCAATCATTGAGAAGGGGAGGGTCGAAACTAAAATAGCAAAATAATGTATTTTATTGGCAGTACAGTCATAAATATCTAATTGTATGTACACAACTTAGGTTAAATTTGGTTTTGTTCAGTTTTGTCCAGGTTATCGTTCCAACTAATACATTATTTTGATTAAAAAAATTATTATTGATATTTGATTATAATTAAAATTAGATTCAAAATTTTTAATGTAAAATATACAATAAAAGGGTTAGTTTAAAAATATTGTAGCCACACACAGTGCTAATTTAAATTATAGTTAAATATATGTTTACTTATAGTTCAATCAGTCACTATTATTATCTTACATTTTATAACTAAAATTAATAACAAGCGTCCAAAATGTTCACCTTAAAGATATATCTCTGGAAATTCATAAGTATTAATATCTTGCTACGCTCAATAAAAAGGCTACTAACGACCTAATATATTGACCGCAGCCGAATTAGTGTAAGAGTAGGTAAATTACTAACAGTGTTTGTAAAACAGCCCCCAGAGCACCAGGCTAGGACTGACCTTCAATATCCCCATTAACGACAACCTAGGGTAACATGAGTAGGTTTTGGACCGTTTGGTCCCCGCTAGGGAGATTTTAAAATTATATTTCAAATAAGATATTCAACTCGCAAAACTTGGTCAACGTCCTTATTAATTTTGACTTGATCCAATTAAGCCACTAAGGAAGTCTCCTCCCCTAATTTTGCCGTACATCATTACCGTGAGGTGACTCTTCGTGCTCGCCCTAATTTGTCGAAGCTCGTGCTTGAAGGTAAGCTAACACTGCTACAATCTATTTTTCATAGAAAGGTTATTTATTAAGACAAACTTTTTGCGGCAAACATTGATAATATTTTACTATATTATTGGTTCTTATGTATATGTATTGATACCCCACTGCCTATAAAAAGTGACATCTTTAGATCATATGACTTGACGTATGAATACGTGAAATTAGATCTAGATACTTTTCTGCACAGTGGCAAACGTAGGCGATGATTAGTAGAATTTAAACTGGTCTAAATTTATAAGAACATGGAGAAAATAATAAACAAAGACAAGAAGAGGTGAGGCCTAGTGAAAGTGGGAATGAACTGGTCCTAATTCAAGAACACACATTCAAATTAAGCAAAGCGAGGTTTGGTTAGAGCCAAACTTCAGGAAATCTTGTGAATCTCTCCGTCAACAAACTTGGACAGAAACTTTAGACATCCTCTACCAGTGCGGAAATGGGTGATGGTAGTTCCCATTTCCTCTGGCGATAGAATTAATTACAAAGTAAATTGAACTGATTACAAATCTTTTGCGTGAATTAGTGCCAAGCTAATGATAGTTAAAGAGTAGTTCACCGAAACACAATGTGTATATAAGCCACTTAGGTGACTCCTACGCTCTTACAAATCCTCAGCCATGGTCTGATCATCGAGTAGTTGTGTTTAAGACGATCTCTATCTCCCGTTGACCTACTTTTGTTTGGGCCCCAGAGAGGTAAAAAAGAGGTCTCCCAAGCTGTGCGAAAGCAAATTTGGGTACGAATGATTAAGAGATCCTTATAAATAATTTCCTCGGTGTTAATAATGCCATCTGTGTCCAACTATAAACAATAATAAAGCAACCTTATTGCCTCATGGTAAGTAAGTATTGGGTTACAACCCCGTCATCGCCAAACGTACCTTTCAGTTCTTGTGATTGTTTCCTCTTGCTGACATGTTATTTCAAAATTAAAATACTAACAAAACTAATTAACATGGTAATTAAAAAAAACCATAGCATTTATGTTTTCGTTGCATACATAAAGATACCCGCATCGGTGTATGTATATTTTAAGGCATTTAATTTTGCTGCGATGGACAGAAAGGTCAAGGTTCAAATTTATGATGAGTGCACTGGGCGGGGTTTCCCTTATATTTTTCATGGTGTTATTTACATTCTCTCTTTTCATTAACAAAGGTAAATTTCCTTTCAAATACCTTGATTACCTTAAATTAATTAGTCAATTGTTCATATGATTATCGTATTAATAATTAATTAATATTTAGCACTACGTCTTACTACCCGTTCGGGTTATACGCTTTAAGTACTAATTACGCTAATGGATTGGGAATTGAGAAGGTTGAATTAGAGGAAGTGAACCCGCATTTGCGTGGAGGGAGGGTGGAAAACCATTTAGGAAAAACCACCCCAGTTCACCCGACCGAGATTCGAACCTCGATCTCCCCGTCCTCGGCAGTCGAGCTCAACACGACTCGCCCATTAGCCAACTACGCCACCGAGGCGGGTATCGTATTAATAAAATCATCACGTGCATACATATTAACAAAGATATAAATTGTAATAAATATTGAGTAAGAACAAGTAATAGTATGATAAACGTTTTAATACTACATTTTTGTTTCTCTATTCCAGTATGTTTTAATTAAAAAAAACCAAACAAGAAACACCTTACAGAAAATATTACTTTATAGACGAAAAATAAATTTAGAAAATGATATTAAAGTTAGAGAGTTGCTATTTATTTTTGCACCTTGTATCAATGATAACCTTCCAGATTATGCGCAAATTTGCATTAATAGGCTGGGCAAGGTAAGAATACATAAAGTCAAATGCACCTGAATAATTGCGTAGAGAGAGAGAGAGTGGGAAATTGTCTAGAAAAAAACCCTTCAGGATACCCAACCAGCATTCAAACACCGAGCTACACATCATCGACGAAACGTACCAAAATAGACTAGCTTCTTTGTCTGCGTGACTACCATTGCGTGTGCGAAATAATACTACATTTTTATTTAATAAATTCATAAACCTAGACACTTGTTAACCTTGCCCGTTTCCATCATTTGACGTAACTCATAAGATAAGGTCATAATGTAATCCTTCAAGGAAAGGCGGTCGCTATTCGGGGTAGGTGGAGTGTACGTTAATTTCGTTAAAATAAAGGAGAGTTGTAAATAAAATACCACACCGATACCTAGTGCAATGTTGCGAGTATAAACGTGGTAAAAAAAATGAATAAAACAACAGTAAAACACCAAAATTCTAAATTTAAATACTTTCACTGAGTTTTCTAAATATAAGGAGCAAACAATTAAATATTCTGCTTCCAGCATTCAAACATTTAACGTGTTCTTTATGTTATAAAAGATAATTAAAATGTTATGAAAGAAGGATCGAGAAGTAAGATGTTGAAGGAAATAAAAAAAAGAAGATAAAGAGCCTGAAAAACTAATAAAAATAGAGAGGAACGCCAAGGAAGGGGTTAAGGGGTAAGCCAAAGGGGATAAATCCTCATCTAACGTGAGACTAGGACTTGTTATATCCGACAGTGAATCTCGAAATGTAAGATCTGTCAAAGCAGCTGACAAAAGAGCCTTTTATGGTGTGTGTGTGTGTCTCGAGGCAGGAAACCGTTTGTCGCCCGTTTCGTACAGAAGGCTCGACTTCGCAGAGTTGAAATAGGACAGCTGCTGTTCGGATATTAAATCTCGACAAACGTAAGCCCATCTAGAGTTGGATTGATAGATGAACAACCTTATCTGATAGCTCAATAAGTTACAAACACGCGTTGGTGTGCACTTAGACTGAACGTCAACTAATATGGTCTGGTTTGTTGTTGACAGGGATGTCGGGGTTTGAATCCGGGTGTACTAAGAGTGTTTTTTCCTAGTTGTTTCCCACTTTCCCTATAAATGTGCTACATTTCCTCTATATTCTACCTTTCTCTTACTCTATTAGTGTAGTTAAAAGTGGATAGCCCATATGGGTGAGAAAACGCTACAGACCAAATCTGTGGGCTAACCTTATGTTTACGATGGTTATAGTTCGCAGCCGACAAAGTTGATCGTGGGTTTTGCGTTTACATTTGTATATCCTTCCCTATCTCCTAAATACGGGTTGCTATGGGCCGAGCTTATAGTATAGTTTTAGAAGTCAACCAATTTCCCGGTATCCCGAATTACAAGCAGTTTAGTTCGAATGAAAGATTTGACTGCCATCTGAATATCTACTATATAATATAATACTCTTAGTGATGTTTTAACGGGGGTTAAGGGGCATGGCCTACCCTCCTGTAAATAATTTACCCCCTTGCCTTTGGGAAATAAATTTGTTTCCTCTAAATTTAGCTTCTAGGGAAATCCAAATTTATAAAAAATATCAGGGAGAGGAGCACTAAAAATAGCTTCTAGGGACCACTAATTTTTCTCAAATTTATAGGCGAGGGTCATTATAAATAGCTTCCAAAGGCACCATATTTTCAGATATTTGTTAGGAGAAACCCAAAATAAAATTACATTTAGAAGCATCCAATCTTTATAAATTGGCTTGCGAAAGACCATTTCAAATAGTTTTTAGTGGCATACACATTTAAAAAAAAAAGCTGGTGAAGGATACCTCCAAAGAATTTCCAAGGGTATTTAGATTTCAAACATTTTCAACCCCCCTTTGACTTGAGTAAGTAGAGGGGGGATACTCAAAATTTATATTTTTTGTTGGTTGCTCCCACTAAACTAATATAGGTTATGTTAAATTATAAAATTCATCATTTAACCTAACCTACATGTATTTATGTAGTGAGCAATGTTTATCAATCACAAACCCTATGGAAGCATAATTGCACTAGAAGAATAGGGATGTTAGAATTTAGGGTATCTGGAGGAAACTTAACTGAATCTGCTTAGAAAGGGAATGGAAAATAATTGTAGAACAAACGACTCTAATGACATCAAGCCGAAATTTGAAGCCCAACTTGCACATCACCGGCAAACCAGGAGAGACGAAACAGACTACTTTGTCCGCGCTAACACCAGTACGTGTCACAAACAAGTGATACTTGACGCTATTCTGTGAAAAGTTTGTTGGTAGGGGTCAGTTTTCCTCTTCTCTTTGTAAACATACCTGCGGTGGAGAGTAATGGCGGATGTAGCTTGTGCGACTATTTTGCATGTTTTATTATCGCAGGGAAGACCATGCATGTTGAAACAGTTGGATAGCTCACAGTACCACTGTTTCAAATTAACATCACTTCAGCAGGTTCAGCGAGCACGCAGAACAAACAATTATTCATCTAGCCGCAGTTAAAGTGGTTGGCCATGAGTCTAGAAGACCCCGGTTAGATCTCAATTAGTTTTTTTTAGCACCACGTCTTACTACCAATTCGGGTTTTGCTATTTACGATAGTGGGTTAATGATGAGAAAGGTTAATTTAAGAGGAAGTGTACCTGCATTTATTTGTAGACAGTGAGGAAAACCATTTATGGAAAACCACCCTCATTACACCCGACCAGTATCGAACCATGATCTCTCCATAATCGCCAGTCTAGTCCATCACAAGAGTAGATAGTGCCTTAGACCATGCGACCACCTAAGCGGTTCTAAGTTGTATTAATGAATATATTTACCATTGTGTAAACGAGTCCGTCTTGCAATCCAATTGGTATGTATCTAGGCTCTAAATCTGTAGTTTTAGGTGTATTATCTTAGTTTAAGCTAGTTTGTATATTGTGTGCTGATATAATTTGGTTTTATAAAGGAGACAAGAGTTGAGGAAAGGGAGAGGGGGAATATTGACACAAAGGACCAGTTTCATATGCGAAACTGGCCCATTCTAATCGAGTTTAGGCAGCTGTATTGTATTTAGTAGAGCGCAGCACTTGAGGAGTACCAAGTCTGACTATCAAACTGGCCCTAAGCAGACATCACTAAGCTTTATAAGATCAGTTTTTGGAATGTTTATTGAAAACTGTCCTTTCTGCTACACTATTTTGAGAGGTGTGGAATGCATCAAGTAACCTTGGTCAATGTTGAATTTTGAACATTTAATTTATTTAATTATTCTATTATTTATATAATTATAATATAGTTAATGCCATAGTATACATTAATTGTTTCAATTCACACCCTTACTATCATACGCATAACCAGCTATTAGTTTTGTCAGTTATTTTTATTATTATGTTTAACACAAAGATGAGTAAATACTTAATCTAAGGGTTATGGATAAAAGGTGATTTCGGAGAAAGTGCACCCTCAATAGCGTGGAATAGACCTGGATAAAATACTGAAAAATAACAAGTGGAACACCAGGCCAAAATTCGATTCTCGACCTCCCTTTAGTGAAAATACCATTTATTATGAACTTGGTGCCATAGACTACTTGACCACCAGTTACTCGATCATCTGTCATTGACTTAGATCATAGGGATACATGAGGAGGGGGTGATTTTAAATATAATGCCCTAGCTTTTGATTGGTGAGAGGATTTAAATGCACAATGTAATCGAATCTTTGGCACCTCAGGCCAGAGACAATCGTGCTGATAGTTAGACCTTCCAAATTACAATTATATTATAACTTTTTGTCTACCTAGCATAACATTTTTCGAAAGAAAATTATTCGATTTTTAACTAATTTATTTTGCACAGCAAACAACTGTATCAAGTTTTTTTAAGATTTGGCATAAAAAAGTTACCCACTTCGGTGGCCACGGGGTCTAAGGCGCTACTTTCACAGTAGATTAGACTGCCGATGACGGGGATATCGAAGTTAGAATATCGGTTGGGTGTACCGAGGGTTTTTAACAAATTGATTTTTCCATTTTACCTCTACGAAAATATGGGTACACTTCATCTAAATATAGCCTTTTTAATCCCTTAAGCCATTGGCGTAATGAATACATAGGAGTATAACCCGAACGGGTAGTAAGGTGCGGTGCTAAAAAAAAGTTTACATATTATAGACTAATATTTCACAAACACAAACAAACAAATGTTCCAATTATTTTATATAACATTATTTCAGGGTTTCAAAACTTCTCTGAGGCCCAGTCTACAACCAGTCGTAATTATCACTCATAATACTGTCTGTTTCCAATCGCTAGTACGCATGTCGGAACTGTTGGAGGGAGATGAACCTTGCCCATCTCTTGCATTTATGGGGTAGCTTTATGTTTACCGATATTTTATTGTAGATAGTCTTTGTTTAATCAGTAAACAAACACTGCACGTCTTTTGAGTACGCGTTCGACTGGTTGCAGACCGGGTCTAACACGTGGAATCCAAATGCGATCCTTAAGCCCGCAAGTGAACTTTCCACGAAGACCAACGAGGGCCTTAATTTCTTTTTGACCTTTCCTACAACCCAGAGAATCGCATTCGTGTGGGTGTGGCTTTTTTTTTAGCACCACGTCTTACTACCCGTTCGGGTTATTCGCTTATGTACTAATTGAGCTAATTGTTTTAGGGATGAGGAAGTTTACATTTATAGGAAGTGTACCCGTATTTCCATAGAGGGAAAGTGGAAAACCAATTTATAAAAAAAAACTCTACGTATACCCGATCCTATTTGAACCTCAATCTCCCCGTCACCAGCAGTCTGGTCTAATGTAAGAGTAGCGACTTTGACCACACGGTCACCGAAACGGGTTGGTGAGGCTTTAAGTAGGGAGGGGCCGAGTTTGTCTTAGAGAACATACATGCACCCATGGTTTGGGTGACTTTTGCGTGTGTCCCATTGGGGCTACCAATGAAAATGGGGACAGCAGGTGTGTGTGTTCGGTCGGACGGCAGGAGGACTATGGATCGCAATCAAAAACTTGATTTTTTACCACATTATACAAACATTTTGATTTTAGTTTTTTCTCTTGAATGTGGGTTTTGTTACGGATTATTATAGGCAGAAAAGTTAATTTGGTCCAAAGAGCAAATTTAATCATTCTAGCTGGAGATTTTTAATAGGTGTTAAAGGGGGGAGGTGGTGGAAGGTGTAAAAAGTCTTAAAGAGGTGTTACATTTAAAAATTTTGAAGGATAGAACTTGAATTTATTTGAATTTGTTCTATAAAAAATTGTGGATATCATTTTCTTTACCAGTATGAAAGTTATTTACTTACATTTCCAATAGTACTTATTGTACTGCGTCTCCCTACTCATCCGGACTATCCGCATTAAGCTAGACCCAAGAGGTAGGGATGAGTAAGGTAGAACTTAGAATAAATCTACCTGCATTTCGTGTAGGGACATTGGGAAGTCCATTTCAGAAGAGAAAAAAAAATCTCTCAGTACTATCAATTGGGATTCGAGCCTTGACCTCTCCGTCTCCATAAAACCCAACTAAGAATCTCGAAGCTTAGTCCGCGTGCCCACTGATCGACGTTGAATTGAAATTATATCTTAGAAATAATTTATGTTTTTAGTTTACTTATATAGTTTAACAAACATATTTTTAAGCCATTATAGAATATAATAAGAACTTAATATACTAGTTTATTTACATTGCATTTATGTACACACAAACATATGTTTAAAACATTATGGAATATATTAAGAGCGCATATTATATTATTTACCATTTAATTTCTGTATACTACCACAAAATATTTAAATAGAGTTACATAATCTGAGCTACGAAATATCTGCGTTTGCCAGCGCCTGAGAATTAATTCACTGAAGCTTCAACTAAACAGGCACTCTAGTTGCGAGTATTGTAATATCGTGCGATATGCAGACTATGTTTTTGAATAAATACCAGCCACGTGCATCAAGCGATATATATACAAATAGATATCAAGAACCATGCTTGTGATATACATAATATTAAGCTTTCTAGAGAAGCATTGGCTTTGGGAACACTTTTTTCAAAAGGTGGCCTGTATTATTTGTATGGAGTTTAAGGTATTTTATTTAATTAATTAATTATTTATTTTAATTAAAGCACCCATTATTTGTAAGTAAAAATAAAGATTATACTATTTATTGTGAGAAAATTTATTTTGTTTATTTTCATCACTTCACACAGATCAAACATTTATGTTTATTAAAGAATTAGTTTCTAGAAAATGACTTTGAAGCGCGTGAAAAACCCACTTTTACTGAGATATTATATTTTAACTAAGTAAATTAAATACGAGGACACTAGTTATAATTAATGTGTATAATTTAATTATTCGTTAAATAATTGATAGCAGATGTCTATGGGGGCCTTGAATCTCACCCAAAAGACTATTAAATTAATTAACTCCAACCAGGCAAACTTTTACTTTTAAATTTGTGATTCCCAACCCCACTCCCCTCTACCTTAATTCTGGTAAATGCTGCTAATTTAATCAAACTTTTCCCTCTTCGTTCTGTGCCCTTAGATTATTTAGCGCAAGCTGTAAACAGCCCTAACGGACATTCAGATGCATGGCACTAAAAAAACCAATTGACTTTTTCGTACAAGGTAGTGTCTTGGTAGTTAAATAAAATTGATTCATTTAATATAAAAGATTTGTTTGGTTTTTAAACCAGCACAAAAATTGTTGGAGTCAACAAATTTAAAAACAGAAACTTGTCAATTGATTTTATTAAATACAAATGTACAAATATTGTAATATATCTGACAGCAATGTTTTATCCTAATCTTTAAGTATTGACTGCCCACGTGTTAAATAAAATCCATTTTTAAAGTAAATAGAGTAATTTATTTTTAAGCTGAACTAATTTATTTAGATAAATAATTAAATAAGTGATAGCTGTTCTTTAGCAAATATTTTATTAGATTTTCAAATTTTATTTTAAAATGGTTATTGATGCTAAATAATAATAAAGTATTTTTCCACAGATTGAATATACCAGAAGATATTTAATACCGACTAACATGTAAGCCTCAAGGAGATTTTTTTCTTTTTTGAGAATTTTAACATTTTAAATTAGAACACTTTTCAAAATAAAAACATTTAATATTTTAGTAAGTATTGTGCCGCTTTTATTTTGTCGATCGCCGAGTCTCCCGTTTGGGTTAATACGCTTATACACTAATTACTACAATGTGTTAAGGATGAAAAAGGTTGTATTAAGAGAAAGAGTACAAGTATTTGCGTGGAGGGAGATTGTAAAAACATTTTGGTAAATCAGAATTCAGTATATCCGACCAGGATTCGATTCCCGATATCCCCGCCATTGGCAGTCCAGTCTATTGCGAGAGTATGATGCCTTAGAATATTTGACCACCAAAGCAGGCTTATTCCTCTTAATGCCCGTCCAGAGTACTAGTATATTTACGTTGGTAGGGTAGGATAAGGACGGTAGAATCTAGAGAATTAACGAGAGCGGGACCCGCTTCGGTGGCCGCGTGGTCAAACGTGCTACTCCCGTGTTGGACTAGACTGCCGAATACAGGGAGATAAAGGTTTGATCTCGGTCGGGTTCACTGAGGGTGGTTTTCCTAAATGGTTTTACACTCTACTTCCACGCAAGTGCGGGTGTATTTATTCTCAATTAAACCTTACAAATCCCTAAGACATTGGTGTAATTAATATAAAGGAGTATAGCTCAAATATGTGGTAAGACATGGTGTTAAAAAAAAATTGTGGAAAAATATTAAGAAAAACCACCTCAGTACATTTGGCCCAGAATTTCAACCTCAAACTTTCAGTCACCGGAAAAACAAACTATGTATTTGACAGCGTGGCCACCGGTACGGTTAACTGTTTGACCTATTATTCGATAAGAAATATTACCTAGAGATACAGTTTCGCAGAAAGACAATTTAGGGGAAAATAGAACCAACAACTATATAAGTAAACCTTTCATATTTATTGTGGAATCAGTTAATTAAATAAATAACACATTTCTGAGCAACTAAAATAAGTTAGTTAATATTTTGGGAACACGCAAATACACAAAAAATATACACGTCAATTTAGTACAGCAAAGAAATACTTATAAAGAAGACAGACAAAAAATTATTAAAAAAAAATTATAATCTCATCTGTTACAACTGCCAAGCAAAAAATTTGCCGAAATTAGTCTTCCAAGTCACTCACTGTCGGCCATGCACTACTCTGAAAGCCTTCTGTGTTGGGTGTGTATGGAAGATACAAACCATGGCCTTCCAAAATATGTACATCTATTCCCAGGGCAACTTCGGGGAACCAACAATTCTGTGGGAATCCGAGATTTTAAATTTCTAATCGAATTCAAATTGAATGTTCTAAAATGAGGTGAAACTATTATTTGTCAAACAATAACATTTTATTTCATGCGTCAGTTCGTTACACCTTTAATACTTTTGGGAGTGTATCATGCGCAGTGGACCGGGGTTCAAACATTATGCTCAATGTAGCATTTTAAATATGTCGTGGTGATAGAAGAATTATTTTCCGTTGAACTTTTTTTTAATTCTCCTGACTTTTTGCCGCTAGTTTCTGTACATAGTTTGTAACTGCCCTGTAAATTAACTGGACGCACATTCCCTTTACCCTGAAAGATAGCAAACTTAACTTACACATTTCCACTAAGGTGTAGCCTAAACGATAGAGCCTATATTGGTGACCTTGCGGTCCAGGGGTAAGGTGTCATATCCGGAGTTCAATCCTCGGTCCTGGCACAGATTTATCTGATTGCCAAACCCTTCCTTTACCTCTGACCAGACGTGTATTAATCACAACTTGTGAATGTGTAGGATACCAGGCCTCCACCGTGGTTCGGATCTCACGTTAAACTGCAGGTCTTCCATTTCATCTCACTATCGCCCTACCATTATACATTAGTGTGAGTGCGTATAACCCGAACGGGTAGTAAGACTTTGTGATAATAGTAATAATAATAATAATAATAATAATAATGCCCATAGTGTATTCTGCCAAGGAAAACCTGCTTGCTACACTTCAAGATCAAGGGAGTGCACATTTCAATATATAGAAGATCTAATATTATTTAGCTAGTGTCGATTTTTGTAACGTACCTTCGCAGGCTTACGTAGTGACTACAAGCATTTTATTTGCGTTTATAATTATATTTGCTTTGCTTGGTAACTACTTTATTACTAATCTCACATCTTAAATTGCTATGTAAACTACAACTCTACAAATAACTACTCACTCACTATGGAGTTAATTTACACATGACGTGAAAAAAAGGTCTACTGATGGCTTAGTGTGAAAATTCTTGATAAATTAAGGTTAATAGCTTATTCACCGCTCCACAAAAATCGTACAGTCTCGCCATTTAGGCCTTTTCCAAATTTTCTTGATTCCTATTCTCCCCTAACTATATAAATCTTGTTCTCACAATGCAAGCCTCCACCGTCGGAGGTCTTTAACAAGGCACAAACCAGATATGACATCCTGACCTGCTTAGAGTGTTTTGATATTTTAAAACTTAATAAGAAATAATTAGGTAAAACCCGCTTTGGTGGCCGCATGATCTAATGCGCCACTCCCACAGTAGATTAGACTGCCGATGACAGAGAGATCGATGTTAGAACCTCCATCTGTTGTAGTGAGGTTTCATACCAAATGGTTTTCCACTCTCCCTCCACGAAAATGTGGATAAATTCTTTGAAATATAGCCTTCCTAATCCCTAAAACCACTAGTGTAATTATTACATAAGCGTATAACTTGAATGGGTAGTAAGACGTAGTGCTAAAATAAATAAGTAAGCTGCATAATTAGAAGAAATGTATAAAATATGTTTGCGTTATTTATTTTTCTCTCTCAAATTGTACCAACTAGTTTATAAGCCTGTCTGCTACGGGCTGATAATGGAAATATTAACCAATCTAACAAAACCTAACGTTGGGAGGTACAAAAATAATGATTTTCGTGAAACGGTGAATAAATTATGTCCTCGAAAATAGTTTAGAGTTCTTAAACAATTTATCAGCAAATAAAGTAGAATATGAACAGTTAAAATGACTGTTGAGCGAACTTACAATACAGGCATTAATGATTCAGAGAAAATTTATTTGTAAATGTATGATTGTATGTATGTTTTTTTTAAAGAGTGATGAGTTGATAAACTAGTATAGCGTTGCCGGTTGCATTTTAATCCATAATTAGCAAATACTATTATTAGTATTCCGTCATGATTGACTCACAGATGAGTATGCAGCAACCACAATTCAGCTTCACCTTTCTTCTCCCTCCCCCCTCAAAAGGCGCCACTGAAAAATTACGTTAAAAATTTGTACCAGGGCTCAAAATCAAAGAAAAGGTAAATAAAATGTATCAAATATTGATTAAACAAGTAAATTAAATAATACAAGTTTGGATGTTTTATATGAAAAGTCACTTTAACACCAGAACACATTTTTTGATACACAAAATAATATTTTTCTAACAGAAATCACTCACTATAAAATGTATCTAAATTGATATTGGTTAGCGTTCTTGATTAAATTCAAATGTTTTAGATATTATCAAAGTGATTGTGTTTAGTAGAAAAATTCCTCCCCTAACTACTTCCATCATCTTGTATTTTGCAGGTATGTGAGGGTAAGGGTTCCTCGGCTGACAGAACGCAACAAAGATAACTGAGGGAAAAAGGGTTTTTTGGCCCTCATGTTTATTATTTCCACGTCCCAATCCTTTACTAATTCGCTCATTTTTCCTTGCATCTTCAATCATATTAGCTTTCTTTTAGTTCATTTTCCTTTCATTATTCTAAAGTTTATATTTGCGTTTATGTCAACACAGCTTTAAATCCTAATAATAATCCGAAAAATGGCTAATCATTGTCACATATTTTATTAATATTACACTTTACTTGACTATAAATACACATAAAAACACTAGCTGATGGTGAAAGTGAATGCATATTTGTGACACTTATAGAAAGACTTAGCAATCAGTAATTTTATTTAAGATTTCAGAAGTTTAAGTAAACTTGAATAATAATTCAAGAATTGCTGTTTTTTAAATTTAAGAACATTCTCCTTTTATGTCTAGAATAAAGTAAAATATTTTCTGAAACACAAATAATCTTCATCTTAGCTAAGTCGTCTAAATTTAGGTTTTCCCTCCTACAGTGATGAAATGACGGCCAGTGATTGTTCTAGGGTTAGGTTTGTTCGTAGATCATGTGATGATTCATAAAGTGCATGTTAAGTAATTAAGACTTCTATAAGCACGATGGAAGTATAAAAATGGGTTAGAATGTAATTGAAGGACAATTATGGGATTAAATATAGCTTTTAAAAGGGGGAAAGATTATGGGACCCATAGCAAAACTTCTTTATATAATTACATAATCTAATAAAACACCCGTCCTAACGTCACACCATAATAGATTTCACCCTATCAGGTATATAGGTTGATATAGATATTCAGCCATAGGGGTGGGGGTGGGGGCTTGCTAAGGTCAGATAATAGGGAATATGAGTTTAAAGCTAATGTTTTTGAAGTTTTTATAGCAAAACATTTTTTTTCCAAACTAAATGAAATATTGCTACAGTATATTATTATTAGCACCGCGTCTTACTACCCGTTCGGGTTATACGCACTTACGCTAATGTGTAATGCTAGGGTGATTGTGAGAATGAAATGGAGGACCTACAGTTTAACGTTGAATCCGAACCACGTTGGAGGCCTGGCATTCCCCACATTCATAAAATGTCTTGTCAGAGGTGAATGAAGGGTTTGGTAATCAGATAAATCTGTGCCGGGACCTAGGATTGAACCCCAGACCCCGAACATAGAAGTCCGACACCTTACCCCTAGACCAGCAGGTCACCAATTGCTATAGTATAGTATATTATTATTATTATTATTATTAGCACCGCGTCTTACTACCCGTTCGGGTTCTACGCACTTACGCTAATGTGTAATGGTAGGGTGATTGTGAGATGAAATGGAGGACCTACAGTTTAACGTGGAATCCGAACCACGGTGGAGGCCTGGCATTCCTCACATTCACAAGATGTCTTGTCAGAGGTGAAGGAAGGGTTTGGTAATCAGATAAATCTTTGCCGGGACCGAGGATTGAAACACGGCCGCCAGCATAGAAGTCTGACACCTTACCCCTAGACCACCAGGTCACCAATTGCTACAGTATAAATATAAAGTTTAATTTTCTTCGTATGGTGATATAAATTGTATTTTTTTCAGCACTATATTTTACTACCTATTCAGTTTGTAGGTATATGATTTGTACTAACTACGCTGGTGAGGTATAGCTGAGGAAGCTTGAATTTAGATTAAGTGTACCCGCATTTGGGTAGAGGAAGAGTGAAAAACCCTTTTGTGGAAAACCATTTTGTAAGAAACCACCCTCAGTACACCCAACTGAGATTTGAACCCCGATCTCCCTGTCATCGGTATTCTAGTTTAACACGAGAATTACGCCTTAGACAATGTGACCAGTGAAGCGGATAGTAATTGTTGAATATCTCTCATAAGCACAGCGATAGCTGAGAAGTTTTTTAAATGAAAATAAAAAGTTGTCATTAAATTACAGGACACCCTTGGTAAATATTCAACAACTGTTGAAATCACTACGTGAAGAAAATTGAACTAAGTTACTACTGACACAATATTTATTTTATTTTGACAAAAAAGTTTTGCTATAAAAACTGCAAAAACATTGCTCTTAAGTCACGCTCTCTATCTCCTAACCTTAAGTTGCTGAGAATGTGAAATGTTATGTACATTTTTAATGGAATTAGTTTTCTTTTTTATTATGTAATCTCTTCGTATAAGTCCTAAGTAATTACATAATACTGTACTTATATAAAACCTTTATTAATGTAATTAAATTTGGTCCTTACCAGTAGGCACTCAGAAAAAATAGTTTGTCTCGTCTAGTCTGCTTTATTGCAGACTAGAAGGTTAGGATTCGTATCCCAGCCGGGTGTACTGATACGGTGTTTCTTAAATGGCTTCCCACTTTTCCTCCGGGTGTACATGTGTGTACATTTCCTCTCAAATATATATTCTTCATCCATAAGCCACTAATGTAATTATAACCTTCACTGGTGATCTACAACATAGCTATAAGTAACGGAATTTTAATAAACAATACTCAAAGCATTATCACATTAAGGTTGAACGTGGACGCAAGAAAAGGTTAGTGTTTTTTACAATTTGGATAGCAAAAACTTATATCAGAACAGATCAAATTTTGTTTCAATACAAATATAGAGTTTAATTTTTTTCAATTGGAGACCCCAACAATTCTTGAATATCTGCTAAGGCTGTTCTGGAATTCAATGACAACTTTTTCTCTTCATTTAAAAAGTTTCTCATCAAATGCGTCTATGCTCATTACAGATATTCAAAAACTGTTGTATAAGCATGTGAAGAAAGTTAAACTTTATGTTTGTACTGAAGCAATATTTTATTTATTTTTGCCAAAATAATGTGTTTTTTTGGCGGGGGAGGGGGGGAACTGTGAAAACACTG
>CABFOW010005246.1:31024-44892 GCA_902141385.1 Timema californicum
CCTCGGTCCCGGCACAGATTTATCTGATTACCAAACCCTTCCTTCACCTCTGACAAGACATCTTGTGAATGTGGGGAATGCCAGGCCTCCACCGTGGTTCGGATTCCACGTTAAACTGTAGGTCCTCCATTTCATCTAACAATCACCCTACCATTACACATTAGCGTAAGTGCGTATAAACCGAACGGGTAGTAAGACGCGGTGCTAACAATAATAATAACATTAAACGAAAATAACTCCTCCAGCAAAGCCGGATCTCTCAACGTCTGTAATGATCTAGAGAGAAACATTTTAGAACATCCGAACCTATTTTGCAGTCAACATTAACAACATTGTACTATACTCAGTGTTATTCTATAGTTATTGGTAATATCTGTGTCTTCCCGTGAGAAATGGTCTGTGTGTGTTTGAGGCGACTACACCTGGTATTGAGCCTTAGAGCGCAGGGGTTTACAACTGGCGGCCCACGGGACACATGCGGCCCACCAAGTTTCTTGGCAAAGTAATCTATGTAGATAAATTGATGTTTTTCGGTCGATAAAAGGAAAGTTTTGTCTTACACGGGGAAAAATCCACGATTGCTTCAGTTGATGTCCATTCAGTGATAAACTCAACTCCGCTCTATTTTTATAATAGCTTGTTTATCCTTCCGACCCCACTAGACTGGTATTATAGCGCGTTCCCCTTGACCGGGACTCGAACCACAGTCCGATGTGACCGATCAGGACATAGTCCACTGTTACACGGGGACCAGAGCTCCGCGCTAGTACAGACAGATCATGGACAAATAAATCACGGTATTACGGGGGCAGCTATCGCCCCGGGGCTAGGGGGGGGGGGGTTGTCATTGTTGAAATAGAGCCCGGGNATGTGAAGTCGAGAGAAGTTTCTCACACTATAAAAACATTTTGTCAGTCAACAGAACAAAATTTACACCTGAAGATCTTGAGATGTATTTGGTAATTAACTCTAATAGTAATTAATATGTGTTTATGGAAAGTGAATGCTGGATTTTAAGAGTGAATAGTAAAAATGTTGAGTGTTTTGGTGCCTTTTTTACATTACTAAGCCTATCTATGTGCCTATTTTTCTTTTTGGTGCCTATTTATTGCCTTTTTTTAACTTTATTATGCCTATTTATGTTCCTATTTTTGTGATTTTTAGTGCCTATTTGCCTGCCTTTTTAAAAAAAATTGAGTGCCTATAAATCCGCCCCATAAATTTATAACTGACCCAGCACACCGGCTGTAAACAGTTATAACCGAGCAAGGTACGAATCGCGGATAGCTCAGTGGTGGAGCATTGGCATATTAAGCGGTTTTTATTACCTATTCACTTAAAAACAATTAAATATGTTATGGCATTGTTATCACGTTTAAAAGTTTCTTCTGGAAGTACCGCAGCTAGACCTGATCGACTCGGGGACGTAGAAGTTGGCCTAAATTGTAAATCGAAAAACTTCGGGTATCTTCGGAAAGTAAGAAGTACTGTTAGTTGTTTCATCTGAATATAGATGGCACAACTGATGCGAGATATTTACAATATTTCTAAAAAAACATTGACATATCTCCTACATACAGCTCTACCCCAACAAGCCTATAATCTTAATTCTACAAACAAAAACAATAGATCAGTAGCTCAACAAACACTAAACCACCTTTTTTGTGTATACATTTCTGAGCTTATTTATTTGTTAGTATATTTAATGGTTATACAATTTATAGGAACGAAGATATTAGCGATAAACAATAAAGAACACCATTTTCAGCCTCTTTTACACGCGGTAAAATTGTATGCGTACCTTCGAATGACGGGGACTTTTGACAACTTATTTAGAAAGGCAAAGTGAAAACGGAGACCAATATTCAGCTCAACTCACTTGGCATTTTTCTGAAGTGATGCCCGATTTTCCCCTAAAGTTACTGGGCTAACTGGCAATGTTAACTAACTCTACATGGACATTTTTTTAGCTAGGCCTATTGTATTATTTATTATTATTATTATTATTATTATTATTATTAGCACCGCGTCTTACTACCCGTTCGGGTTATACGCACTTACGCTAATGTGTAATGGTAGGGTGATTGTGAGATGAAATGGAGGACCTACAGTTTAACGTGGAATCCGAACCACGGTGGAGGCCTGGCATTCCACACATTCACAAGATGTCTTGTCAGAGGTGAAGGAAGGGTTTGGTAATCAGATAAATCTGTGCCGGGACCGAGGATTGAACCCCGGCCGCCAGCACAGAAGTCTGAAACTTTACTCTTAGACCGCCAGGTCACAAAAAAAAAAAAATCAAATGTTCAAAAATGTGTCTTCAATGTGGTACCTTTAAACAAATCTTTCCCCCCAAAATAAATAACTTATTTAATGTTATGTTCCTTGTCAATTTCTATCCAGATATTCATTTTAAAACAAAATCGTTATAGGTATTTTTTTTTAAAACTGCAACTTTTAATAATCAGTAAATAGTAATCACCCGATTGGTTTTCTTCAGATCTCCACTTCTGCGTGTCCTGAGCCAAATATTTTCATCATCATCATCATCATCATCTGTCATCACTCTTCCTCTCTTCCTATCTTCCTTGGTTGGTTACTCTCTCCAGCCACGATATTTTCAACATTATTCTCTAGCAACACTTTCCAAAATATGTTTCAAATCTTTTGTTTTCAGTTCTACCAATGGTCCATGTTTCTCTTCCTGGAAAGATCTTTTCTGGATTTCTAGATTTATGTTCTTTGACTGTGTCATTCTAAATTATATTATACTTTTAAATAAATCATTTAAAAAAAAGGGTGAAATCATCTGATTTTCAAGGTCGTTTTCAAGTGAAATGTCTCTGATCTGGGATGAAAGTGATTGTTTAGAAACATAAACATAGCTTCCCTCAAAACATCATGACGACATATTATATTAACAAGGGCACAACAGGATAATTGAGGATTGTTTTAGTGATGTGGAAGTTTATTAAATACCAGCGATCCCGCGCGGCGCTGCCCGTGACACACTGTGGTATAAGACTTATATACCCCCCCCCGTAATGGTGCCTGATTTCATTTTTAAACGTTATTTCTGAAACGTCATTCTAAATTAGATAAAAATAATTTCCTTCAAAAATAGTAAAAATATATATATATAGCCTAGTTAAAAAGCTAATTAAAAATTTAAAAATCCGTCTTTGAGGGGAATTCGGACCCCCTTCCATCCACCTATGTTAAAAATGTCAGATCATTGCGTGCCGTAGATTTCGGCTGTGCCTCACACACACACACACACACACACACACACACACACAGTGTGATGTGGGCGCTACCTCCTTCCGGCTCGCAAACATTGGACTCAAACCAAGTGACCATTTTATCAACGCTGGTTTTCTCTGGCCATAGTCTCAGCTGCGTCATAAACTAAAATTAGTATCGCTACAATTAGTACTAAGTACCTCCTTTAGTACCTCTGTCGAGATACACACGTCAGGCGAGCTGACTTAATGCCGCTTGGATCCTATAAATAAAACAAGCAGGTTTTAATACTGAGGTGCAATCAAATAAACTTGTTCACCTATTATTTTTCCTTTAACGACTCATTTTTAAAAGCCCCCCCCTTTACCCCCCTCTTGCATCTCTGCCCCCCGTCCAATTTGAGAAGCTAACCCCTACTTGTTAAACATGTGATTTCCCACGCCATATATTGTGTTAAAACACACTATTTGTGTTTAGAATCTAAAATACAAACTTGTTTAACGCTAAGGAAGGAAAAAATAATAATTCCGAAGCGGTTTCTTTTTAACATTCATTCTCCTGCGCCTTTCCATTCATAACGATAAATAACAAGAATAACAGAAACAAACAGCAACACAAAAAATGGGGGGGGGGGTCTTATAAAAATATATTATATTGTCCTAACTTAAGGTTAACTCCCCGACACGAATATTTCTACACACCCTCTTCCCCCCCAACCCCCCCACGTTTTTTATATAAAGTGAAAGATTTACTCCTTTTTTTCCCTTCTTTCCCCTTCTTTTGTTAGCTTTGTTTTATTTTTATATATTTTTTTGAGAGTTCGAATAAAAAAAGTCGAGACAGTTTCATTACCGCCATGTTGTCATTGTAAATTAAGACAAGTGACTGCCACACAGTGTAGTTAGCAGTTTCCACCACGCGGAGCGCTGTTTCACACCTAGGTGAACAAAAACACTGTATATATATATATACATATATAAACACAGACAAGAGGGAGAGAGGGATGTTGGGGTTTTTTTCAGAAAAAAAGATAAAAGTAGGAGGAGGGTTCGTGGAAAAGGGGGAGGGGGAAAGAGGGGGTTGTGTAATGGGATTCCCCCTCTTTTCTCTTCAATTTCTATCTTGTACGCAATTCGCTGTAGTAAAAATATATATACACATGGAATAAGGGCGTGTTTTGTGTCCGGCAGACCTTGAATCGTCTTTAGAGGCAGTTGAAGGAAACTGGGATAATATGACGATTTGTGTAAACAAACAGTAATTGTGTCTCTTTGGAATATTTACTATCACTTAGGACTGAGAAGATAATTCTTTAATTGTATCTCCTTTACAGTTTTTTTCCTATTTAAACTGTAAAACTACAGACCTCAACTCGTGTCAACTTAAGGCAAGGGATATAAACTACTTAATTTATTGAGAATCGATGAGAGGGGTAGGCTAGAATAAATGCACCTTCATTAGCACGGATAAAGGTTGAGCAAACAAAAGGGAAAATAATAGCGAGGGCATCATGTTTGGGATTCGTATTCGGACCTCCCACTGAGTTCCCGCGAGGGTGAAGGGGGGGGGGGGTCTCCGTTTATCAGTTCAAAGGTTAGCCGAAATATACGTCGGTACTGACAAGTCTGGTTCACTGATCAGGGTTTAAACCCCGGCCGGGTGAAATAAGTTTTTTTAATCTAAATGGTTTTCCGTTATCCCTCAATACTAATGCGGGTACACATCTTATAAATTCTCCCTTTAACATTCTGGACGGATAGTAAGACGCGACCCACTTCGATGATTGCATGGTCTAAGGCGCTACTCTCGCAGTAGACTAGGCTGCTGATGACGGGGAGATCAAGGTTCGAATCTCGGTCGAGTGTAATGAGGTATTTTCCTAAATGGTTTCCCACTCTCTCTCTCTCCATGCAAACTCGGGTACATTTCTTTTAAATATAACCTTCCCTAATCCTTCAAACCACTAGTGTAATCAGCACATAAATGTCTAACCCGAACGGGTAGTAAGACGCGGTGCACGGTAAAATAAATGTTTGTCGCGCGCACGCGGACGGATATTAAACACACATTCCTATTGGGAGCACGTGTGTAAGAGTAGCTTATATTATTATTATTATTATTATTATTATTATTAGCACCGCGTCTTACTACCCGTTCAGATTATACCCACTTACGCTAATGTGTAATGGTAGTGTGATTGTGAGATGAAATGGAGGACCTACAGTTTAACGTGGGATCCGAACCACGGTGGAGGCCTGGCATTCCCCACATTCACAAGATGTCTTGTCAGAGGTGAAGGAAGGGTTTGGTATAATCAGATAAATCTGTGCCGGGACCGGGGATCGAACCCCTGACCTCCAGCACAGAAGTCTGACACCTTACCCCTAGACCGCCAGGTCACCCAGTAGCTTATAAACACCCAACTATTCTTTTATTCTTCTAGAACGCTAAACTAATTTGTCGCAAACCCTATTTTCAAATAATAACGTTCTTACTATTCCAACAAAAAATTCCCCTTCCCTTCATTTTTCTTCCCCCTCCGACAGATACAAATTTCCATTTATACAAAGCAAAATAACTTTATTGAAACGTATAAAATTAACGAATGAAATTACATTCGCCTTCGTACATTTTTTTTTTTGTGAAGAAATCTCCAGAGAAAATCATAACCCTAGAAAGAATATATATTTTTATATACATACAAAGAGAAAAATAAAGATAGAAAATGAAGAAAATATAATTTAAAATTTCCGGCTTTTCATGTTCTCTCGTTTGTTTATTATTATTATTTTTTCTTT
Organism: Timema californicum; assembly: GCA_902141385.1. NCBI lineage: Eukaryota > Metazoa > Arthropoda > Insecta > Phasmatodea > Timematidae > Timema > Timema californicum. The sequence goes on from CABFOW010005246.1 coordinate 37,066, forward strand.
CCATTACTTTTGTAGGCTCCCTTAGTGTAAAGTTAATTGGATTTTCCTATATCCACTGGGACATGGAAACAACTGATATTCAACCCTGCCAGATATAATATATTTCAGTATTTTTATAATATGGGCTACACACTTAAACTATATACACGTGGTGTCTAACATACACAGGCTATATATTCTATTATAGAATACGTTTATAAATTATAAACTTAAAATATATGTATTTATAACATAGTAACTACACTTAAATTATGTAATTTATCATAACAATATTTATAGTTTTATAATATACAATATACACTTTGTATATATTATAGTACTCAATATTTATAGTTAAAAGTTAAAAAGTTAAAATATATAGGCCTATAGGTTAGTTTGTGGGTAACATAGCTACAGTAGCCCCGTGGCTTCTTTGGTGCTGACTGACAGCTCACAGCTGACTTCTGACAGTCAACATTTAGGTATACACTCAAATGTTGACTGTTAGAAGTGACAGCTGCTAAACACATGTTTTTGCAGGTCATATGGTTCGGCGTAGGGATACATAATTTGGTCTGGTAATTTTTCAAAGCCGTCAGTCAGCACCAAAGAAGCCATGGGGCTACTGTACTTAAAATATCAATGTTTATAATGTAAATCAGTGGCGTCTGATGGAGGTTGTTACCAGGGCAAGCAATGTTTGACTAGAATGTCCCTCCTCGCCAGCCATTTGACCAATCACAAATCATGATATATTTATTATTCACTTTGAGACTCCTGGAAGTTAAACCATTTCAACAAGAGACCTTGCCAAGATTCTAGAAGCGCGTACAACAAGATATTGCATATAACGGCGGTCCTCTTAAGGACAGTATCTAAAATAAAAATTCAAGGGTATGTAGAAAATGGTCAATCTTTTGTTGTTATTTTAAGTTCAAGTGTTATTAAACGAGTCAACACTGTATTTATTTGTTTATTTTCACGTCTTACCAACTCTCTCGTACATCCGAGTTTAACTACACAGATTTTGAGTAATTGTACCCGCGTAAGAGGCTAAGATGAGTGGAAAACCATTCAAGAAAATAAAAAATTCATTATACTCAGCCACGATTCAAACCCCGACCATCACCGGCAAATTGTAGCAGCCAGCGCGAGTCTCAAGACTCTTTTTTCCGACGACTGTACCTGATTTGTTACCCCGAGATAGACATCATTAATAATTATTTACTTTATTACGGAGTATCGTTTTTCAATGAATATCAGGATTTCGTTTCTCGTTTGTTTTAAAAGTGTAATTACAGGTTCGCCAATAGAATGCACTTTCCACATACACGGTGTTATAGGTTTTTGCCATTAGGGAAATTTAACTTAGTTGGAAGTTACAAGGCCCTGCACCCCCCCCCCCCNCCTCCCGGGTAGAATCAGTTGGTTTTAATTCCGGCGGCGGCCGCGACCGAAGAACCGTGTATTCGATTAAAAAATCTCATTCAATTTATTTGAACTACTTTCATTTCTACCCTTAATTTTGTTTCAGCTCAAATATCTATATATATTTTATTAACGCCGTAGTCGCCATTAATTTCCAATATTCGGTTAGCTCTACGAGCGGTATTTAAAACCAACCAAACAGCGCCTCGCTCAGTAATAGTCATATAGGCCCCACCTTACGAAATACCGTGTGTTAAGGTGGGGATGTAGGGGACGCGGGAAAAGACCAGTATTTTTTGCAATTAACATATCAACCAATTTTTTTGCTAAAATAAATTATTATTATTATTATTATTATTATTATTATTATTATTATTATTATTATTAGCACCGCGTCTTACTACCCGTTCGGGCTATACGCACTTACGCTAATGTGTAATGGTAGGGTGATTGTGAGATGAAATGGAGGACCTACAGTTTAACGTGGGATCCGAACCACGGTGGAGGCCTGGCATTCCCCACATTCACAAGATGTCTTGTCAGAGGTGAAGGAAGGGTTTGGTAATCAGATAAATCTGTGCCGGGACCGAGGATTGAACCCCGGCCGCCAGCACAGAAGTCTGACACCTTACCCCCTAGACCACAAGGTCACCATAAAATAAATCAAATATTCATCCATCATAGTTTCCAGCTTGTGGTCAGGTTTTAATTCAAGTCATATATTTTAATATAACCTAAGACTAGGACAGGCACAACATCAAGTTCCCTGACCCGTTAATTCACCACTGTGAAAGGGTAAACCCACGTTTCACCGATAATACTTATCTCGGCCATCCCGGGAATCGAACCCGGGACCCTTATCTCAGTAGACAGGCTACCGACTGGGCTAAGGTGTTGGATTCCAGTACAAACCTAAGAGTGTAATGTTCTTCACCCGGTGATATCAACAGTTGAAGAAAATTAAACTCAAGATTTCTGTTGGAGGAATATTTTATTTATTTTGACAAAAAAAAAAGTTCGTTACAAAAAACTACAAAAACACTGTCCTTTTCCCGCGTCCCCTACAATCCCACCCTTTGTCGTGAGCTTTGATCATTTTTTACAAGGGCTGAACATATTTGGGCTAAAAGCACCTGCGATCTACCGAAACTAAGAGAGGGGGTTGCTAGACATTTATTATATCTTCATTTTACTTTCAAGAAAAACTAAATCGAAAAAATATGATTTATTTTTCATTTAGTTACATTTGGAAATCAGTTGATAAAAAAATAGCCTGCCGAAATAGGTTTGAGGCTAAAAAGGGCTTGTTATACGGCTTTGTTTCCTACTAAACTAATACATGTGGATATTGTTTCCACACCTGTCTTACTACCCGTCCGGACTATAGACATGCGCGTATATATGTGTTATTTAATTTATCCAAATAATAGATCAATTTTCTCGGTAGCTCACTGAAGACAGACATTTATTAGGAAATAAAAAACGTATTTTGTTGCGGTTAGTATCTAATCGGGGTGTCTACCAAATCATGTTAAGCAACTTGCATCACTTTTTAATGTCTTTTTCATACTTTTTTCATGACCTATGTTTTAGATATTAGTGACCAAAAAATGCCAAAAAAGAGTTGGTTGATTATCCCCTCACTCAAAACTTAATAATTTATAATATTTCGGTGACCTGGTGGTCTAGGCGTAAGGTGTCAGACTGGGGGTCCGGGGTTCAATCCTCGGTCCCGGCACAGATTTATCTGATTACCAAACCTTTCCTTCACCTCTGACAAGACATCTTGTGAATGTGAGGAACGCCAGGCCTCCACCGTGGTTCGGATTCCACGTTAAACTGTAGGTCCTCCATTTCATCTCACAATCACCCTACCATTACACATTAGCGTAAGTGCGTATAACCCGAACGGGTAGTAAGACGCGGTGCTAATAATAATAATAATANTAGCGTAAGTGCGTATAACCCGAACGGGTAGTAAGACGCGGTGCCAATAATAATAATAATAATAATAATAATAATAATAATAATAATAATAAATCTAATATTTTATTATTTTTGAACTAACTCATCACCGTGGAGGTGTTGTAGATTTGAGATAATTTTGAGAAAGGTCTGTAAAAATACCATTCTCCCCTGCACAATAAACTTGGCTGATTTCACGACTTAATGACTGATGGAAACTGTGCTTAACGCATATATTTATTAAGAGGGATTAATATCAAAGCTTTTATATTTGTTAGAGCCGCATATCATATTCTTTAAATTTAAAAACGATACATGGAAACTGGAATCGAACCCGGTACTTCTGACACACTAACCATTTAGCTATCCAGGAGTCTTACCGTGCACATGGCCATTCTTCACTCATATTTTAAGGTAGAGTCTGTAATGGACGTGTACGGGTGTTATTTTTCAATTTAAAGAATATAATATTTATGAGGTACAATACTTTTAAACGCAATTTATATATTTAAAATGTGAAGCGACTTCTTTTGTAATGGCTACCAGTGATATATATAACTCATTTTCATTTTTTAAACTATCAGTTAAAACTCAACTTACACACAGAGGAAATGCTCAAAGACGTCAAATTTCAAAATTATTCAAAGGATGTAGCAATAACTCGCCTCGGTGGCGTAGTTGGCTAACGCGCTTGTCGTTTTGAACTCGACTGCTGAGGTCGGGGAGATCGAGGTTCGAATCTCGGTCGGGTGAACTGGGGGTGGTTTTTCCTAAATGGTTTTCCACTCTCCCTCCACGCAAATGCGGGTTCACTTCCTCTAATTCAACCTTCCCAATTCCTAATCCATTAGAGTAATTATTACTTAAAGCGTATAAACCGAACGGGTAGTAAGACGCGGTACTAAATATTATTATTATTATTATTATTATTAAGTAGCAATCTAATAAAGTGATCATTCCTTTCGACAGAATCAGCTAAGACAAGTTTGACGTAATAAAACAAGTAGTTGAGGATTCTAAAAAAAAATACTACGCGGTAAATCGGCACAAAAATCACAAATCGTCTTCCCTTACGCTGACCTTTCCCACAAACCCCGTGACCTGGAGAAGAGGGTAGGTTGACTCGGCCGGTTTTTCGTGTAGTTTTAAATTGGTTCGATAATTCGCCTTATTTTCGCCATTAGCATGAAAAAACCTTAAAGCCGTTTTATTATATAAACTAACAAAAGTACTTGGTGTTATACCTTGCATAGATTTTCTTTGCTTCGAGAAGACAGAGGAACAAGTCTTCATTTTACGCGTGTTTCTTCCGACCAAGTTTTAAATGAATTTTTAAAAAAATCTAGTAAAAAAAAATTAAAATTGCGGCCTTGAAAGTGCATATGCTTGGACACAGAAACTACCCGTTTTAAAATTTCAAACCTCTATGTGCAGTAAATATCGCGCGGCGCCCATGAAAGACAAACTATTCATGTTATTAATAGGCCTATGGATTCAAATCAAACTTTTTAAAATGAGTTGATTTTTTTTTTTCGAAATGTCCTTACATAATTTTCGATCCTCTTTGCTGGGCTAACTTTAATTCAAGAAATGGAATGGTTTAAATATTTTTTGGCGTCTCGTGCGAAGACTTATCGCATGTCAAGGATTTCTTAAATATAAAATATAAGCGGGCCTTGCTTTGGCACAGAAAGCAATTGCATTGAGATTGTAGTTTCCCGGAGCGCCAATCAGCAAAGAGAACAATATCTTAAGAGATAGAGAAACCATAAATATCTCCTGTAATAACAAACTATTACTCAAAGTCAGAATACTCAAATGATTATCAAAACGTATTTAATTGTAACGTTTACAAGATAACAATATCGTAAATGCGAACCATTTCGTTGTTTTAAATGTGAACTAATGATATCAAGACTTAAAACTATACTAATATTTTCTCAAGACCAGATAACCTCGTTATTTTACTTCGTTGTTTGACTTGTTGTTTATTTTATTTGTAAAACAACAGGCCTGCGCTATGGTTGTGAAATATTAGGCCTATATGATGTTATTCATTTACAAATTGTTTTTTTAAGAGAAGTTATATTGGTAGGTGTTCAGCGATATTTAACAATATACAGCAGAGTCCCCGTATCCACAAATAGTATCCGCGGTTTACCTCTACCCAATTTTATTTCTTTTTAATTAAAGAAAATAATTGTTATAAGTCGAAATGCCTACATCACCCCACGTCTTGTCCTCATCGTGAGCATTGTGCTATCATATCACCATAACCATGACTGTGATCGTCGCAACAAAACTAATGGAGAATAGTAATCACACGTTATTTTGTGCTATATTTAATGTTGGTAATGGTGACCTGGCGGTCTAGGGGGTAAGGTGTCAGACTTCTATGCTGGCGGCCGGGGTTCAATCCTCGGTCCCGGCACAGATTTATCTGATCACCAAACCCTTCCTTCACCTCTGACAAGACAACTTGTGAATGTGGGGAATGCCAGGCCTCCACCGTGGTTCGGATCCCACGTTAAACTGTAGGTCCTCCATTTCATCTCACAATCACCCTACCATTACACATTAGCGTAAGTGCGTATAACCCAAACGGGTAGTAAGACGCGGTGCTNTCACCCTACCATTACACATTAGCGTAAGTGCGTATAACCCAAACGGGTAGTAAGACGCGGTGCTAATAATAATAATAATGTTGGTAATGTCTTACTGTGAATAATTGATCAATTAAACTTTACCGTATTTATGTATGTTACATGGATATCACGTTATATCCGCGGATATGGATTCCCTACTGTATAGGCCTACATAGTTCAGGCGTCATTTCTTTATATTATTATTATTATTATTATTATTATTATTATTACCGCGTCTTACTACCCGTTCGGGTTATACGCACTTACGCTAATGAAGGCCTGGCATTCCCCACATTCACAAGATGTCTTGTCAGAGGTGAAGGAAGGGTTTGGTAATCAGATAAATCTTTGCCGGGGGCCGAGGATTGAACCCCGGCCCCCCAGCACAGAAGTCTGACACCTTACCCCCCCTAGACCACCACTTGAATGGCGTTAATTTGTTTATATTTTAAATTATATAAATATTAAATTTTCTCGGTAATCGGATGACCTTGAACAAAGGGTTTTTCCCTTCATTCTGAAAGTTCATCACCAACAAATAAATAAGACATAATTTTTAAAATAAAATCTTATTTGATGTGTGTGAGCTTAGCTCAAAAATTCAACTTACTAATATGATATTTGTGATTGTGTCTATTTGGGAACACCGGCGTTCTGGATAATTATTAACTACCCTAATCTACATAATCTTAAGGCAGTGTTTGCCAAACTCTCACCAGTCACCTACCCTTATCGGGCTCATGACGTCACCAATGCACCCCTTGCCACTCTTGATTGAATACAATACACAATGTATCTGTTATCTTGTAAAGTACAAGCGATCGCTATAAAGTTTAATAAATCTCTAGTGTTCAACCGAGCAAAGCCGCGACGCAGAGAAAGACAGTATTATATGATTCCCTGACGTCCCGTCAATATCTGAGTTATCATGTTCATCAGACTTAATATTATTATTGTTTTTAAAGTATTCTATGATTGACGGAACTCAGTGGTGTGCCGCGAATCCCACAGTTTGGTAAATACCAGGGATGTCATAGTACTGGTTTTTATCGATTACAAGTCTTAAGTTCAACCTCAATTTTTCGATTCTTGAACATTTCCTATTTTATTATTTTTCAAAGCATCCAACCTTATATACAAACATTATTATTCAACTTCATAGCACAGCAAAAAAACAACTAAAAAAAATTAAATAGCAATAAAGCAAATTATTATTATTAGCACCGCGTCTTACTACCCGTTCGGGTCATACACAAATAAAGCAAATTCATTTTAAATTTTGACAAAGACAAAAATCCATCCTATTACCAAATAGTAAACCATATTATACATAATTTAATAATATAATTATGAATTAAAATTGCAAGCATGTATTTTTAGCTACAAATAAAGCCTCACTGAGGCAAACATTTATAAATAAATAACTTTCGGAAACAATAGTTTTTAAAATTCACCAAATAGGTTCATTAATTGGACCAAAATATAGCAAATATCCTCAAATAAACTAACGTAAAGATAATCAAATACAACTCATTCTAATTTTGTCTATTTGCTTAGTTTCAAGTACTCTCATTAAGAACTAATAATCGTAATTTTAATATCGATTTTCTATTCTTTCGATAAGAATCGAGGTATCGATGGATTAAGTTTGATGTCCCTGGTAAATATTTATCCAAATATTACGGCTGTTTGAACTCGATTCCTCGATTCTTACTGAGGTAGCCTGGCGGTCTAGGGGTAAGGTGTCAGACTTCTGTTCTGGGGGTCCGGGGTTCAATCCTCGGTCCCGGCAAAGATTTATCTGATTGCC
>CABFOW010005247.1:0-44881 GCA_902141385.1 Timema californicum
GTACATTTATTTTCTCTTTACATCCCTTCGCTCACAATGGACACCACCTAAGTCTGAGTTGCAAGCAATTAAGTTCTACTTGAACAAATCTTACCAATGGTACATTAAGTGAACTTTAGTTTTGTTTAGTACCACTGTTCAAGTTATACACTTATGTACTAATGACACTAATTGGTTTTAGGGATGAGAAAGGTTATATTTAGAGGAAGTGTACTCACATTTGCATGGAGGGAGAGTGGGAAATCATTTTGGAATAACTACCCTTAATACTCCTGACCAAGATTCAAACTTCAATCTTTCAGTCATTGGCAGTTTAGTCTACTGTGAGAACAGATCTAAGAGAAGTGAATGCAGAAATTCATGTAAGTATAATTTTCCTCTGCTCCCAAGTGTTCCTTTCATAACATAAGCCATGCTCATTTAATATGACAACAGTTTTATCGACTGGTAATTATTTTTATTGCAAAACAAGATAATAAAAATACCTAACCACACAATTAAATTGATTTTAATTAGTTGGGAAATGATACTTGGACACGGGAATTGAACCCGGGACTATTGGCCTGGCGCGCCACTGCTCTACAACTGAGCTATCCCAGTTTCGTCCTGTGTTCAGAGTAATTCTTAACTCACATTTTAAGGCTGTGTCTTTGATGGACATGTGAAATTGTAAGCTACATTTGAGCAAACAATAGTATAGCGAGTTATCGAATACAGCAGTCTTATTTATGAGACTTGGGAGGTCTGTTATGATGCCAAGTACATTCAGACAGTGCTGTAATTACAATGATTTGCAAAATGTTTGATATCCATTGAAATTTGCTTTAATTACAATCCTGTCTACTGTAAGAGGAACAAAAATTCAAGACTTTTTGGGCCACAAAATACCTCTGGGGGCCTAGATATTATAATAAAAAAACACCTTAGAGTAGGGCAGAGGCTAATTCCAAATGCTTCTTACCTTTTCCATGAATTTTTACTTCATTCAACCCACTGTGGCTTATATCAAATTTCGAGTTATAACATGTACAATAAGCCTTATACTGGCTATCTTCAACAGGGTGTAACCACTTTGAGTATTTATTTTCTTCAACAGTCAGCCAAAACTCTGAACAAACATTTACCAGGCATCTTTTAACAGATTAGCCCAAACTTCACACATAAAATCTTTGAATGTCCCCCAAAAAAATTATAGATTTTTTTCGCAACACACGATTAAAAAATAATTTAGGCCTAATATTTTGTGCCCATTAGAAAACGGAAATCATTTTAAAAACTGGTAAATTTCAACTGTTTTGAATGAATGGTCTTTAAAATTAAATGAATTACATACATCAAGGATTAAATATTAACAATATTATTTTATATTTTATAAAAATATACACCTTATTTTACTGCGAAACCTATTGCTATTTGCTGCCATCGTTAATCTAAAATTATAATATACATTTTACACCGCCTTCAAATTGCAGTCGGATCACTGAAAGCGTAAAAAATTGATAATTGCCGCCAAAAAGTTAACCTTGTCGTTGGAATCACAAACAAAACAATCAGGCAACTTCCTACTGGCGCGTGCCATCACGTGTAGTGGATAGCAAGCGCTATCTTTGAAGCATTTGCGTTGTTATGATGTGTGTGAAATTTAAACTAAAATTATTTTCGTGACTTTATGACCAAAATATTTTTAAAAAAAATGTTTTTTTCAATTAGTGACTTTTTCGTGACCCAGTACCCTGTGTATTGTAGTCCTTTACTTGGCAGCATGGTAATGATCCTGAAAACAGGACAATCCCTGGATAGCTCAGTGGTAGAGCATTAGCGTTCTAAGACAAAGGTCCTGGATTCGATTCCCATGTCCAGGTGTCATTTTTAAAAATGGTGTGTCCTCCATAGAGGCAGTGCTGTAATTACAATGATTTGCACACAACCTGTGTGTTAGTATTCATTCACACATTTAAAATTAACTTCATTTGTGACTTATATTTATTTGAGCAAAATGTTATGCTAAACTTCCTATTTGAGGACATATTTATTACACATCAAATAAAACAAAGCTTTTAGTATTTCTATTAACTTTATTTTGTGGTATAGATCAAAATAATTAAGTCTGTTAAATGAAAATCGGTATAAATTTTAAGGCTAAAAGAAAAATCCCACAGTTGTAAAGACAGCATGAGAACTCTTCTTGTAGCTTGGAAAGGCCGAGATCCAAGTTGCTTCCCTTCGTGGTTATCGGCAGCTGGAAACAAAGTTTAGTGAGTTAGCCAAACCTTAATAATATTAATTTTTGGACAAGTTTCAACATTTAAATGAAGGTCAAGTTTAAATATGAATTAAGAATGTACGAGAACAACTTTTTCAATTCTGAGACAAGAATATAAAAAAAATAATGAGGTGTGAAAACAAGACAAGAAAACTTTCTTTGATAGTACAAAAAATGTTACAAATGTTTGCCAAAGTAAATATTTAAATTATAAAATTCTTAAGTTCATTTTGACATTTGGGCTGACACTTGCTTTGGATTGTCTTATAGTTCATTCAACAATTAAGATCCTTACATATTTTAGATGCAGTCCTTAATAAAATAGTGATAGTTGCAATGTATACCATGTATATAATTTAATTTTGTAGCATAACAGTTTACTCTGTCAAAGTGTGACAATGAAATACAATATTATAACCATAGTTCCTGGCTACAAATCCAGAGGTGCTGGGTTCGATCCCTAACACTTCCAAAATTTATCTGTGAAGGAGTGGGTCTGAAACAGGGTCAAACAGGACAAATGAGGATATACTTGAATAAAAGAAATTAGGAGCTCCAGCTTAGAAAACTCATTTTGACCAGATGCACATGACATCCTCTATGGCCGCAAATGTTGGCACTATCATCGCTAAATGGCGGTGGTCGCACAGTCGATATGGGTCGCTTGCAGGCTCACATCACAAGAGTTTTTTATAACCAAAACCTTTCTTAATAAAGGCGGTTTTTGGGGGAAAAGTGTGGCCTATTTTTGAATTTTTGTGGTATTATCAGAAATGATAAATTCTCAGTTTGGTTTGTAAATGACATAGGGCCATTTTTTTTATTATTTTTTAAAAGTTTTTCAAATTTTCAAGATTAGTTTTCAACTTTCAAAAAGAGATAAAGATATTTTAGAGTCTCACACATCTCTAGTTCATATGCATGGTAGTATGTGTACAAAGTCCACATTTTCAATTTGAAGTGAAGCCAAATAGAATAATATTGTGCAGTATTCCCAAAGCTATAAATCGAAGTTCAGATATTGCACCCAAAAAAAATTTTTGTTGGGGAAAATATATTTATTTTTTTAACTTATATAATTATCAGAAATGATAAATTCTCAGTTTGGTTTGTAAATGACATAGGGCAATTTTTTATTATTTTTTAAAGTTTTTCAAATTTTCAAGATTAGTTTTCAACTTTCAAAAAGAGATAAAGATATTTTAGAGTCTCACAGATCTCTAGTTCATATGCATGGTAGTATGAGTGTACAAAGTCCACATTTTCAATTTGAAGTGAAGCCAAATAGAATTATATTGTGCAGTATTCCCAAAGCTATAAATGGAAGTTCAGATATTGCACCCAAAAAAATGTTTTGTTGGGGAAAATATATTAATTTTTTTAACTTATATAGCACTGTGAATCAAATATTATTTATAAAATGTTATATTGCAAGCTTGATCTACTACACAATCTATTGGCCTTTAAGGCTGATAAATCGAGATATTAGATCATGTAAATTAATTATTTAAGATTTTGTAAATAACATTAATTTGCAATCTACAATTTCCTTCTAATTGATAAAAATAGAAATCAATTGAAAGAGCAAAGGTAAGCCAATTGATTTCTATTTTTATCAATTAGAATATATTTTGTTCCTTACTACAAATAATTATGTTTTTTATGAATCTACAATTTGTTCACCCTGAAAGGCAATGTTACTTTGACTAACTACACTATGGCCCTATAAGCTACTCCATAGTGTAGTCTGTTAAAGTCGGACTTTTTTCAATCTTTCAATGAGAACCAAGTGCACATAAACAGCACAAAATGGCAAAAATAAGTGATTAAGCTTTCAATACTTCAATAGAAGTTGAGTTGCTTCGAAGCAATGTCTATGTTTTTCAAAGTTGTGCACGCCCCTTGAAGACAGCCATGTTAGAGTGTCATAGGTAGGCTATTGCAAAATAAATTAAAATTAGCCAATACTGACAAAAAAAGTCTGTACTGTATATTTATCTTGATACTGCCAAAGGATGGGGGAGGAGAATGGGGGCATCTGTAAGTGAAAGTATCACCTATCAAGTAGCTCTTTGCATTGTTGGAATGGTCCTTACTAATACAATATACTTCTAACCTCCTAAGCCTGTATTTTGTTGGGTTTTCCCAACTTATATTGGTAGGCTTGCTTTCTTACTACCTTCTTCCATTGTGGTTTTTCAACAAACAGTCAAAGTTCGTAATAAGTGCTAGGTTTGTTTTCTACTTGGACAAATACTGTTTATTATAAAATGTCTGCAAACCTAATTTCAACCAATATGACTACATTATCAAAGTCATCTTCAAGTTTACTAACATAAGTTAAATAGAATCAAATTAATATATCAAAAAATTATTAAACTATTAAATAGTTCAAAATGTAATAGGCCTACCTTTGACTAAGTAGAGTAAGATCGGGTAAATCGGTGGACGATTTAGTTTTTTTTAAATCATGCGCATTCTGTTGAATTTTCCTGTTATAATTTTTTTTATATTAGGAGATTCCACTAATGTATCAAACTAGGGAACATTGTTTTGAAATTAAAAAAAAGTTTAACCACAAATAAAAATACCTCCACTTTACTTCAATTGGGGTAATTTGAAGGTATTGCCCCAAACACTAATCTGATTCATGTTAAAAAAAACTGAGGTAAATTGCTCAAACAACAACCAAAAACTTTATATATCGGTAGAACACACTTTCACTAAAAAAAATGCACACAAAATGAAAATTGCATATTCTGACCATTTTTGTTTGGTATAGGCCTCCTCATCAAAGGCTTGCACTGATGAATTGAAACGGATAGGGGTTGTTTACTATTATTCATTCACGAGCTAAGTTTACCTAGATGACAGCTCGAAATGTTACTAGAAGTAATCCCTAATATATCACTACGCACAACAGCTGACATCTATCACTTTGGATGACTGCAATGAAAACAGTTGGTATTATTTTAATGTGATAGTTAACCACAGTAATTTGGGCCAATATTATTTATATATTTATTTGAGACCGGACACAAAGCTTATTTACTATTTATCGTTTTATTCCACTTTAAGAAAATATTCACGCCACTTTCACAAAAACTTCTAACGAACATTGCTTCAAAATAGCGACTGACGAATTTAAATCATATGATTGAACATGACGGTAAACAAGTATTTTACAATGATGCAGATACGCAGTTGATGAAAATATTTTATTCAGTTAAATATTTAAAAATACAATGAAATAATCATTAAATCATTTATTGTATGTAAAAAAATGACAACAATTTTCTCTTTTCCAAGTAAATATGATAGCCCGTATTAAAAGATATTGATATGTGCACTATAGAACACTAAATCAGTAACGTTTCAAAACGAAAAATAAGTACTTTTAATTATGTTTAAAATATTGTTTCGGGTTGGATAATTATTTAAAAAAATGAAATAGTATGAGAACACTTTAGTTTACGTTATTTTAAATGTAATATATAACATGTAATTAAAGATCTTTACATTTATAACAAAAGTGTGATCTTTTACAAGTGTTGGCAACCCAAAACCTAAACATATGATTTTCGAACTGTCATCCAGGTAAAAACCTATCATGAATGGAATATACTAATATGGGATAATACAAATGGGACAAAAGAATTTTTAACTTTTACCAAATCATTATTAAGATGGTGCACAACATGTTTTATTGTATAAAACAAATTCAAATTTAGATTCGGAATCATAAAAAAAATATCTAATAATAAGATATTTGTTAACAGAAACTTTTTTTTACTGTTGCCAAATGTATAAGCAACATTTTGGCATATTTTAAATTAATTTAAGTAGATAGTATAAGTGTTAAAAAATATATTGAAAATTTGACCTCAGATTTACCCCACCGCCGATTCACCCTCTCTTACCCTATATATTTTAACAAACTTTTAGCCTTGACCTAATAAAATGCTTCAGTTGAATACAATAGTGTACCTATATTTGTTTCTGCTTGGGTGAACACAAGAGATGGACAATGTTCATCTCCTTCCTACACGCGACTGCGCTTTTGTATGATATTGTAGATAGACAATAGGCCTATTAAAAGTGTGAGCCCAACAAGCAGAAGCAATTGGGTGTGGACCAGGCCTTAAGAAATTATTGTAACCAAAATGTAGTGAGTGAATCATGGAAAAGCAATGAACATTATAATACCTATTTAGTAAAATTAAAGAATTGTGTGTCAAAATCAAATAACCAAACAATGAAACCTGCATTACTATAAGATGACATATCGGATACTTTAAATGACAGGAAAGCTTAGTTAGGGAATGAGCCAAATATGTTTTTTGCTCCTTTGAAATAATCCTTATGTATTATTTATAATTTAGCACCGCGTCTTACTACTCGTTCGGGTTATATTCATAAGTAGGCCTACTAATTACACTAATGGGTTAGGAATTGGGAAGGGTTGAATAGAGGAAGTGAACCCGCATTTACAAGGGAGAGTGGAAAACCAATTAGGAACCCCCACCAACCCCCAGTTCATCCGAGTGGGATTCGAACCTTTATCCACCCGTTCCTCCTCAGTCTAACTCAACACGAAACTGGCACATTAGCTAACTACACCACCAAGATGGGTTAATTCTTGTGTTAAATAGTTGATTTATAGACCTATTTTTTTAATTACCAATGTTTATATACTAATAAGTTCCAAAAGTTTAAACAGACCTCCAATACCCCCAGTTTAGGTAAACATTAAAAGTACAACTGATTTTAGAACCAAGGTCAAACAAAGTAGGTCAAGGTGTTGACTTTTCTAACTAATGAAACAAATAGCCAAAGCTATTATGTATGCTTTTTAGTGGGGATTACTCCATATTCGTGAAAAATGACCCTGAGCACGGTAAAAGTCCTGGATAGCTCAGTGGTAAGAGCATTGGCGTACTAAGCCAAAGGTCCCGAGTTCTATTCCCGTGTCCCGGTATCATGTTTCAATTTTCAAAATACATCTAGATGGAGTAATCCTCACTAAAATGCATAAATAATAGCTTTGGCTATTTGATTATCTTAATAAAAAATCACACATTTGTAGTCTATTTTCACACGTCTATCATAGAGACTGCCTTAAAATATAAGAATGACCCTGAGTACAGGGCAGATCCTGGATAGCTCAGTTGTATGAGCATTGGCGTACTAAACCAAAAGTCCCGGGTTCGATTTCAGTGTCCAGGTGTCACTTTTTAATTTTCATAATATGTTTTCTAGCTAAATTTACAATAATTACTTACTATACTGCTGGAACTTTGACCTCTCATTGATCAAACAAGAATCTGAGCAGTCTTTAAGACATAATCACCCAAATGGTTAGGACAAATTAATTAAGCAGTTAACAAGCCATTTTACAAACGTTGCCATACAATAACAACCCGTCCACACAGATAAGACTGAAAAGTATACTAGGGGCCTCAAGCCATTTTACAAACGTTGCCATACAATAACAACCCGTCCACACAGATAAGACTGAAAAGTATACTAGGGGCCTAAGTCGAAATAGTAAAATGTCACTTTGGGTTAGCTTTTTTATTCTCTTAACAAAGGTTGGGAGCGTTTAACAAGACTATACTATCTTCAGAGAATCGTGCGAAGTTTCACAAACAGTTGTTCTGGACTATTTTCTGTGAAATAAGTTACAAACACGGAAAAATATCGTTTAGTACTGGGATGGATTGAAACCGAATTAGGTTATATAATAAATACGTAGCATGATTAAAACTTACACACATATTTAACTATCTGAGCCTTCTGGCCTCTCGTTCAGACTCTAGAAGCGTGAGGATGTCTCCTTCACGTACAGGTCCCTTAACGTTACGGATAATTTGTCGGTTTTGTTCACCGATAAATTCAACCTTCACTTGTGTACACTGTCCCTGGGACCCTGTTCTGCCCAAAACCTTCATTACTCTGGCTAAAACCACTGGTTTATCCATCCTGAAGAAATGTTAAAAATATCTAACCACGTTTTAATTAGATAAAAGTCGCAATGGCGGAACTGGAAGCATGGATCATATAACAAGAAGGTAAGAACTAAGGAGTGTCATATATAAAAGTATAATATAGATCAGCATCTCCCATATATTGAGAACAAACAGTTTTCAGCGCTATAGGTAGCGAGGATTGTATTGGGTACTAAAATTTCCTCAGCCGAATGGCGCCAAATTTAAATTTAGTGTAGGAATTAATTTACTCTTAGGACCAAATTTATAATTTAATAAATGTTTACCAGAACATGGAGTAAAGTAATTAAAAGGTGTTTTAAATGCACTGCACTTTAAATTATTACTTTAGCTCCATAATGTAATATTGTATTTTATCATTACCTACAAAACCTACAAAAAATTAAATAAAAATAGTTTGGACACATCTATTCAACTGCAATGCATTATTTTTGAATGAAAACAAGACACCCTGAGTCTCAACCAAATTGGGTCATGACCCCACCTGAAAATTAGTGAAATTTAAATTTGTTTTTAAAGTAAATAAAATTCTAAATCTTTATAGCAATTACTAAAATAACAAATATGCCACTTTTTTCAAAGAAATTTAGAGGATTCTCATATCCTTGCATTGCTAAGTCAGTAAGATCTTAGGCTAGTCACTTCTATAGGGTGATAGTGCTGTAATCTTCGTAGCCTATATCTTGGTGGTATCACTTATTTGTAAGACAGTGTTAGGTCTGTTACGTCGCCTTTCAGACAATGTATGTAAAAAGGGATGCCTGCACACTATGGATATAGTGCTTTTTCTATTGGCATTGCTGCGTAGTTGTAGGGGAATTGCAGAAGTAAAGTAAGTTCAGACCAGTGCGACCATATAGGCAAACTAGGTGGCCGCCTAGACCACCAGATACTGGGGGTGGAAAGGTAAACCTAAGATTCTTTAATTTTATTATGAAAAAGTATCTAAAATTGAATTTAATGTAGCTAATGAGATTATTTATTACTTTTACATAAGTAATTATTTTAAATATTAAGTAATATATATTTATCACATATTAACTCCGAGTATTGATCGACTAGTATTAAGGATGTTTTGATGTTTGTTATATTGATATTTCATTTCTACTAATATATTATATATTTTTTTTATCAGTGTTAACTGATGGATGGAAGGTTGTGCTCATAGGTCTTTCATCTAGGTTGCTTAGTTACTTTGCACCATAATATTTAAAATCTTTAAATGTTTACACCATGACCAGATTAGTTTGGTTGATTTTTTTTACTTCGTTGCGACTAGATTTTTAGTTTAGATATTTTTGGTTCATAATACTTTTTTGTATGTTATTATCTTTAATGTGTTTAGTTAGGTACTTAAAATCAGAATTACAAACATGAATAGTGTTAATTACATGTTAAAACACCCATTAACTTCATTAAATATTCAAAACAAATTAAATGTTGAAATTGAGATCAGTCAAACTAATTTATTTACGTTTAAAATTTTATTTATATTAGACAAAACTAAGTTTAGATCGTTTAATATGAGCTTATCTGCTCGGGATTAAAAAAAATCATGATTTAGTTTCATTTGTTTATTGTTTGACGGTGAAGCAGCTGAGTTTAGGCGCAAACACCAGCTTCATTCTTTGCCGAAAAAACAATTAATTAAAGGATCTGTTGTGCGTGTTTTTTTTTAATTACATACATGACAAAGTCAAGGTGCATCATTTTTGAGGCCAACACTTAGAAATGCTTCGAAATATTTTATTGATGGTGCAAAGCTTTACCATAATCCGGAATCCAAGCGCTTTAAGGTTGCTTGATTCCAATATTGCGTCCGATGTTAAAGACCGGCATTATAACTAGACAGCCAATTTAAAACGAATTTAGTATAAAATCGGCAAAGCTTAGAGCTGTGGTCGGCTTAATAAAAAACCATTATGAGTTCGAAATTTGTTTTTAGATCAAATGCGTATAGGTGCACTAAGGATTATTTTCTACATTGTTTGTACAGTAATTATTCTACTACAGTATTCTAAGACCTGTAATCTACTTGTACGATAATTTCACCTGTGCAATAGCATGATCTAATATTAGATAATTACGCTATAAGTCATATCCCAGGGCACTGATGTAAATTAATTATTTTGACCATTAATTTTATAAAACAATAACATTATTATTATCAAAAAGGTGTCATGACATAGAACAGGTCCATTTCGTTTTTTAGTGAATTTAGACCACAAATGCGCTATGATATGTGCCTCCTTCAGCTCCCAGAATTTGTGTCTTTCTTTCAAATTATCCAATATTTTAATCCTCCTTCCCCTCAACTTTTCCTTTATGACGTCATGCAGAAGACAGTTCCTCCAGAGGATATGGCCGATCCAGTTGTTTTTTTGCACCGAAGAATCATATCCAAAATTGTTTTCTTCTCACCCATTCTTCTTAAGACTTCTTCATCTGTCACCTATTTGTCCACATGATTTTCTCAAGTCTTCTCCCGCAGTACAATTACAGCTTAATATTCTTTGCTTTATATAATTTGATCTGTTTGAATGGTTTTATTTTCTACGTTAACTGTCATGTATAATTTTTATGTCTTGTTATAAATCTTTTACCATGTCTTTATCTTGTAAAAATTTACTTTTGAAAAATTAATTAACTTGTATAACTAACTAAATTCCATTTGTAATGTAAGCATCCACTACACTGTATCAAAATAGTCCTAGAATATGGCCTAGGCTGTCGGGGATTTAATATATATAATAAAAAAACTTCATATATATTTTTTAAATGGCAGTGCCATTGATCTCTATAATATAACTGGATGAACATCTGTGGCTAAAATTTCGAGTTGTCGTCTGCATACCATCGTAAAAGAGAGAAAGAAATTTTCAGGTATCTCTTTTTCTCTTACATGCATATAAGGCAAAGTGGCATTTTGATATCGTTTAGTGATTTATTAGAATATATAAGATACATAGATGTGTGATTAGTTAAATGAAATAAATATGTTAGTAAAAGCTTTGGAGAGCATACAAAAATTCGAAAATGGTTAGTTTTGTCTTTGAATAAGTTGATGTAGCTTAATATATACAATGATTTTTGAAGGAAGTTTGCTTATAAAGATTTATTCCATAACAGAATCCTACCCTATAGTTGTGCTTAGTTAGGATAAATAACCTTTCAGAAGGGACGTTCTACATCCATTTGATGTGACCGTTTATCCTACCAAAATAATAATTTATGATAATATACTTCCGTTCAAAATGGACGTTTATCCTACGCGCGCGCGCGCGTGTGTTTATATATAATAGTATTTGGGTATGAAATAAAACCTTACAGAATGGGATTATTACTAAATTCAGGGTTTAGTAGATACAGTACTTCCTATAAGCCTATAACCTAAATTATCATTTGAAAGTAAAACTTCTACACAAAGTATTTAATCCAAACGAATGTAATAGAGTTTTTTTTAGCTAGTCGGTGACCTGGCGGTCTAGGGGATAGGTGTCAGACTTCTGTGGTGTCGGCCGGGGTTCAATCCTAGGTCCCGGCACAGATTTATCTGATTACCAAACCCTTCCTTCATCGCTGACAAGACATCTTGTGAATGTGGGGAATGCCAGGCCTCCACCGTGGTTCGGATTCCACGTTAAACTGTAGGACCTCCATTTCATCTCACAATCACCCTACCATTACACATTAGCGTAAGTGCGTATAACCCGAATGGGTAGTAAGACGCGGTGCTAATAATAATAATAATAATAATAATAATAATAATAATAATAATAATAATAATTTTAGCTAGTCCCCCTAACTTGTTTCATTATATTCATCAATCTTTCAACATAGTATGGTTTCTGAAAGCAATATACAAGATATGAGCCAACTTAAAAAAGAAGGTATTATAATACTTTCTACAATCCTATAACCTACGTGATAGGTTGAATGAATAGCAACTACACAAAGTTTGCAATTCAAACTATTGTAATTATGTAATAAAGTCTTATTCATTATATTTATCGAACTTTCAACACAATAACCTATGGTTTCTGAAACCAATATAAAAGCTGGTAATCAACTTTAAATATATATTAGTAGTCTTGGCAGACTGTAAACAACATTGATTATAACTACATAATTATTTAATTATGTTACAGGTTGTTTTTGTATTAGTACAGTATTACCTGTAAAACTTAATTGTATATCCTTTAATGAAATATTTCTTCAGGAAAGTGTGATATAATACTTCACTATTTTCAAACAATAACACTTTTATTCATCAGATACATGTTTTCACATAAGAACATTGAAAGAAACCGTTTTAAATCTGTAACCCCACCAGTATAGAGGATGATAAACTTGAGCATCACGCTTTTGTCCTTGGAAATGAGTATGTGTATGTCCATCAAGTTATATTATAGAGATCAATGGGCAGTGCTATCCAACCAACAGGCATAACAGGCAAGAGAAATGAAAAGAAAAACAAAATCAATGAACCGCCATTTTGAGGGTGTACGCGATTCGGCTCATTTCGGCTCATCTCGGTTTAGCTCTTATTTTAAATAAGTGCCGTTTCCACTTTTGCAATATTGTTTTTCAGTTTAATTTTGTTCAGTAATTTCCTGAATTATTTTTTATTTAAAATTTTTATTTAAATTTAATAAATTACAGAAGCAAAATGTCACACATTTATAGTCCCGCGAAAGTGCAAGATACACTCATTGTTTTGAAATTTTATTATGTTTTAAAACTAACAAAATTCCAAAAATATGTTGTGCTGTAAAATGCAGTTACACAACAGAAAATTGTAAACTAAAAAGATTTTCATCTGATCCTAAAACAAGTATCATTTAAGAATCCAACCTAAAGCGGGTGCATTTTTCAAAGGAAAAGATACCACACAATTTGTGAGGTAAGCCTAATCTGTTTTTATTAATTTTCTTGCGAAATTTTGAATAAGAAACATAACCCAGCTATCTTGATAGTTATTAAGGTTAGATTTTCATTAATACTGTAGGCCTGTCAGGTTAATTAATTTAAAGTAGGCCATATAAGACAATAGAAAATGTACATGGTCTAAGGCTATAAAAACTAATCCGCATTAACCAATGATGAGTCCTTTAACTTTGAACCCTATAAACTTGGACAACGGGTCTAGTACGTCTTAACCGTTGTATTTTAGGCTATTTATTTCTCACAATACCAAAAATGTTATCAGCCGTACATTATTTTAAACATTAAAACACGCCAAATCGATTTGAACCATAAAAAAAACCTTTTACATTAAATAAGAAAAAGTTCCACTCACCTAAGCTACGGATATCTTTCGGTCGTTATAGAACTAGGCCTATTTGAACACTACACTAAGCCCCCAAAATAATTTTTACTGTCTTTATGAAGGTGGAAAAACCGTCTCTGATGACCATAATTTACTTAACTTCATAGTAATTTAAACTACAATAGCCCCATGGCTTCTTTGGTGCTGAGTAATAGCTCCCAGCTGATAGCTGACGGCTTTGAAAAGTTACCAGACCAAATTATGTATCCCTATGCCAAACCAGATGATCTGCAAAAACATGTGTTTAACATCTGTCACTTCTGACAGTCATTATTTAGGTATGTCTGTAGGTATGACTGTCAGAAGTCAGCTGTGAGCTCCCACTCAGCACCAAAGAAGCCATGGGGCTATTTTAGTTGTAGGTGATCACAATTAGGACTATCCAAAACAACCAAATTATAGACGAAGTAAAACATAACATTGATGACATCTTTGAAATAACACAAGTTTATATTAATTATTATGACACTTTATCAAACCAGCTTAACCCAACCTTTAATGTGTAAATAAATTAAATTTATAGCTATAGATAAAATAAACCATTCAATGTTATAAAAAGGGGATACATATCATACAATGACATCATTGCCATTTTAGTGTGCACTGCGCAAATTATGAATGCAACGCAAATATTCATGGGATGATGTCTTCCATCCAGTGTGCAGAATCAAATGAAAGTCATACAGTGTTATCAATATTTATATTTTAAAAGTGATTTGGAGGATGTGTTGTCAAGTTTTATTTAAATATAGTATTTTATAAAATTGTTAAAAAAATTTAAATCTGTGTTATTTGATTCTACATATTATAGTATTCATATAAAGTAAATAAAATATCAACACAGTACCATTTCAGTGAAAAATAGCCAAATGTAGGACGGTTAAAGGTGTACTATAAACTAGACAACCTATAACATCTATTGAATTTATATTTTTGATGGCATAGGCCTACATATCTCACAATGTGTTGACAATTTTTAACAAACAAAACACACCAAAATAATGAGGTTAGGTAAACAAAATCAGCATAAAAAAGAATAATTGTTTATTAATTATCACCACATATTACTAGCCTTACAGGTTATGCTACCTAATAGGCTAATGTTAAACACAAGGCAATAAATTCAAGCTCAAAGCTACAACAGGGGCAACTTAAACACCAAAATACTTGTTATGTTACAATTAATTTACTAATTCTATCAATTACAATAGAATTAATTTATTTCTAGACTTTCTTTGTGTAGATGATTTCATATTCAAATGTATGGCTCAACAGGATTAAAGGGGGCATATAGGCCTATGCAAAAAATTGTTTAATATTTGAATAAGCTACAATATGAACAAATATTGTAATTTTTTAAATACATAAAATATGGCATTCATGGGGAATTAACCCTTGTATTATTTTAATATAATATTATACATTAATCTGCACACATTTCTTCAACTTTACAGTGCCATTTTGATGAAGGCCACTTTGAGACACACAGAGCTGATCGGCTGCGAAAGCTTCGACAAGACATTTTTTTCCAACACATTTTATCTGTGGGCAAAAGAGTAAATCAACAAAGATAGACTTAATTTAAATTTATAGGAAATATCTTAGGTTAGCTAAACCTATGCTACTGATGTTTTAGTGTACACTCCTAGTGTTTACTAATTATTATTTAATTGTTTTGTATTAAAACCAGTTTCTTACATCACATAATACCTATCACTTTAAACACATTTTTGCAATAAATCACAGTATTAAAATAGCAATGGTCTTGCAAAATCCCTCATAGGTGTACGTCTTCAAGGTTAAAACAGTATTAAACAATTATAAATTAATTTATATTAAGTGGTTGCTTACAAAATTGGCCACAAACTAGGCTATGATCATATTTCTCTTTCTAATGTTATTTTAGAATAAATTAGGGTGTCATAAAATGGGCATAAATACATTTTAGAATAATTCGATCTATAGCTATTTGTAAGAAAAATAATTTGAAATCAAGATTTTTATCATGTTATTTTTAAAATTTTCTATCAAGGTGTTAAGTAAAATGATTCTATGCCATCCATTATCTTGGTTTAACATTGGTGTGATGCTGGAGTATACATTTTTAAGAGCAAACACTCATATCAAAAACACATTTTTTTAAAAATTGCTTCTAACCCTGCTGCTCATTTTAGGATAAAATATTCTTCAATGGATTGAATGTATAAACATTTTCAAGTTCAATGTAAAAACCAGAGGTGAGGCGTCAGGGTAGGCAGGGTAAGCTCAGCTATCACAAAAAGTTTTAAAAAAGAGAGAAAATGTCCCTTAAATAAAGGGATGTTTTCTCTCCTTTTGGCCTTTGCATAAAACAAATGTAAAATTAAAATGGTTATTTTTTTAAAAGCGTGGTTACATGGAAGCAAATGTGTCAGTTTGATAAGCTGAGGCTGTTCCGCCTAACACATCTAAAGCCTGGGTCAGCAACGAGGGTAATGTGTACACAGCACTTCTCATAGAGAGTGAAAGTTGAGGGAAGAAAACCCACCAAGGGAAAGAGGTCAAATGTGGGAAGAAAGTGGAGGTATTGCTTCGGTGTGAATGTCTGTCATAACAAGTCAATTTTGTAGGGTGGCCTCAGTGTCTGAGGTGGTGATATGTTGTGTGCTGCTGTTGTAATTGAGTAGTGAAGAAGTATACAGGTTTTGGATAGTCTATTCTGTTGTGTTTTGGTCCAGATTATGAAGATGTCATAAAGTATCTGAAGCAACACAACATTGTATGAGTTTCGGTGTCTGTTGCATGTTTCCATGGCCATGCCCCTAATATGAAGGCAAAATGGTTCTAAGAATCAAATAGTTTTTGCAAAGGTTTCTTTTAGTGAACTGTGCTGTAAATACAACTGTGCATTTATAATTCAGTGGGAGAGTTTCTAGGCACTGTTCCATTGCCGCTAGGCCATTTATATATAAGTCATATCCCAGGGCACTGATGTAAATTAATTATTTTGACCATTAATTTTATAAAACAATAACATTATTATTATCAATAGGTGTCATGACATAGAACAGGTCAATTTCGTTTTTCAGTGAACTTAGACCACAAATGCGCTATGCTATGTGCCTCCTTCAGCTCCAAGAATTTGTGTTTTTCTTTCAAGTTATCCAATATTTTAATCCTCCTTCCCAAGTTCCCCTTTCCCTCAACTTTTCCTTTATGACGTCATGCAGAAGACAGTTCCTCCAGAGGATATGGCCGATCCAGTTTTTTTTGCACCGAAGAATCACATCCAAAATTGTTTTCTTCTCACCCAATCTTCTTAAGACTTCTTCATCTGTCACCTATCTGTCCACATGATTTTCTCAAGTCTTCTCCAGCACTACAATTACAACTTAATATTCTTTGATCTGTTTGAATGGTTTTATTTTTTACGTTAACTGTCATGTATAGTTTTTATGTCTTGTTATACATCTTTTACCATGTCTTTATCTTGTAAAAATTTACTTTTGATAAATTAATTGACTTGTATAACTAAATTCCATGTGTAATGTAAGCATCCACTACACTGTATCAAAATAGTCCAAGAATATGGCCTAGGCTGTCAGGGATTTTATATATATTTATGTTGGAATATTGGTATCATCAGGCATTGGATTAGAAAGACACTAGTTTTTTTTTCAAGGAAATTATTTGTGCTCTACGTATTGTATATTAATATTTAATTTTGATTTTGTTGCAATGAACACATACAATTTGAAAGTAGTTTAGTAATAAGCGTAATTTTTCAGGTTGTTTCTTGATTTGTATCACAAACTTTGGGAAAATATTGAAATTGTAAAAATATTCCCACAAAAATATATTTGTTTGTAAGAACTTAAAAATGCTTCATTGATTTGGTTGATGCAGCTGTACATGTTTTCTGGCAGCTCAGTAAACTGCAGACACAATTTTGTGAAAATACCCCTCGACACTAACTGCAGGATAATATTGTGTCACAGTGCCTGTATTTGTACAATTTTGTCCTATTATTTTATACTTATATACTTTTTTGACATTGTGTTTGATGACTGAAATAATGTTTTAAATCAAACTTTTGAGCTAAGTAGTTTCTTTGATAATTAGTCAAATCCATTGCTTGTCCCAGTAGCAGCCAAATCTTTTACTTGAATGTTAAAATGATGTAGAGGTAATTATTGTACCTCTAAAAAACTTGATGCCTCCAAAGGCCATAAATATTTTTAAATAGTTATTTGGGTTCAAGTTATCTTCTCTCATAACCAAAAAATAACTATATTTTATAATTTCTTGAGTGCTATGCATCCTACTGTGTGTCTGGACTATCAATAATGTGAAATAAATTAAGGTTATAGAATGTGGAGGATGTAAAACAACCTATGTGAAAAAACTTAAAAAGTCTTTGTGTTAATTGAAGATTATTGTTTATTACTCAGCCATTGTATTCCCGTTCACATTTACCTCTGTGTGGAAAAAAACATATATTTTAAAAAGCATTCAAATTATATTACTGAAAGCTAATATTTTCAATTTCCCTAGCCTTATAATAAATATGCTGTACTCAGGGGCTTCAGAATGAGGGTGCTCAAGCCCTCCCACCTCAGCTACAGCCACAATCGCAACATCATCATCTGATGACATTATTCAAACCAAAATGTTCACAACTGAGCTAAGCTTTCAGCGATATGCTTGTATCATCTAGGCCCTAGGGGATGAATTACACAACCTTGGACCCGAGTGATATACTTGTGCAGTTAAATCTATTGTCTAGGGTAGCCCTTGGATTATTTTAGAGATTAGTTATGTAAATCTTTGTAAATAACATATTACCTCATTAAATTAATTAGCTTTAATAAAATTACTAAAATGCATACAGCTTATTTATTTATCAAGTGGCAGACTGTCATTTGTTTCCATGGGAGGGCACAAAATTTAAAATATAAATAACAATAAAAATATAATCTTACCTGTTATTTATATTTTGTAATTGAAGTAATATATTTATTTTCGACCGGAAGAACTTCTAAAGCATTTAGTCTTATTTTCCATCATTGTATTCTTTAAGAAAGTCTTAATCCATTTTAGGGTAGACAAACACTTTTTACATTCACTTGTTGACACAATGTATTGCAAATAATGTCCAAAAGTTCAAAACTTTCAGGTAAAATCCCACATAGGTTATTTTGTAAAATAAACACTAATAAAGAAGCATGCACACTGTAACTTCTTTCATTATCAACGACTTGAACATACTGAAAGTAACACGCCAACATGTGCCCGGCTAGGCTTGCGCACATCATTTATCAAAGCCTCCCCGCTACTTCCCCAATGGCGCCATGAGCTTGGGGTGAATTCACTGATGTTCTTATCGGCAAGAGTTTTGTTTGAAGTTTTCGCTCAGAAATTTTAATAAAAACTAGAAAAGGTTGTTTTGATTTTAATATTTCCCTTGTTTAATAACTTATAATATATTATAATTTATAATTGATTGGAAGTATGTGCTTTTTGGATGGGAGGGTACGTGCCCTTGTGCTCTTTATGACAAGCTGCCACTGGTATTTATGTATAGTACTCAATCTGAAGGTTATAGATCCTCAACAGCTACACCACCAGTTGTTAAAGAAAGCCTAGGCAGCAGTGAAGAGGTGAACTAGGTAAATGAGTAAAGTTGCTCTCCGTTGCAAACAGCGTTTAATCCTCAATTTGTAAAATAGTGTATTAATTGCCACTTCATCATTTAATGATTAGACTTAAACTCAACAAAATAGCTAACTATGTACATTGTACACATCTATATTTATTGAAAGCATTTTTCTCCATTGTAAAATACATTATAACAGGTGTTGCAAATTCAATAAAATATGTGTTCTTTTATAAAAACCAGAAACTACTTTGCATGGGTTTTTTCCTTCAATACCTTCAAATATGATATATTTAATATAATACTGAAATTATATGAGAATATACCTAGTGAGAAAAAATCTAAAACAATTTTAAGATTTTAAAGAGGGGTTTATTTTCATATTAATTTTTATTGCCTTTATTTTTATTAATTTTTTTCTATTGCATGCATCTATTAATAAGAATAATTACACTGCTCCTCGAGGAATGGATAAAATCGTCATTGTCATATCTTGTGTTGGCGATGAGGCCGCTGTCCGAATTTTGTTCAGGTATACTGAGATCGGGCTTTTCCTAAATATTTTAAACCACTATCCACAT
Source organism: Timema californicum (assembly GCA_902141385.1). Taxonomy (NCBI): domain Eukaryota; kingdom Metazoa; phylum Arthropoda; class Insecta; order Phasmatodea; family Timematidae; genus Timema; species Timema californicum. Next base: position 19,817 of record CABFOW010005247.1, read on the forward strand.
AAATGCAGGTATACCTTGGCAGTAGGGCCTATAAATATATGAATAGCTTGTAGGAGCAAAATACATGTAGAAAAATTACCAAGCTTAACTAATTTATATGATATATATATTAAAATATAATATCTCATTTTTGTTTTAGTACGTTGGCTTCAACTTTACTGTAAGAGATAGTGTTTATCCGAGGTATTACTGATTGTTCATAAGAGTTTTTCCATATACATTTCTAAGACATTTCATTCCAACCGCATTCACTTTGCCCCTTTGTTTCTGCTGACAAACCCTCACTTTACATCCATGGAACAATTTTGGTGCTAACACACTTTTATTTACTGCCATCTTTGCCGATGCTACTTCATTCTTTACAATAGTCCACATGCATCTGATATGCATTCACCTGTCTGTCAATTTCACCATTTATCCATTCATATTAAAGAAAATTCTCCCACAGATACACAGTCATTCACTTGTTCTAACAGTTTTCCATTTATACTAAGCTGTCAATCATTTCCTGATCTGTCCTTATTAAAAACTTATCACCCTAGTTTTGGAGATAATTTATACGAGGATCCATTCCACCTGTCACTACATTCAAATGAGTTAATGCATTCTGCAAGTCACTTTCATTCATCATCTTCATCATCTACATATAACAATACTCTCAAATTCACAATGTCTATTTGTTCACCAACAACGTCCTCACAAGCATCCCTTGTACACTTATCAATGAATACATTAAACAACTATGGCGACATAACACAACCTTGTCTAACACCTTGTTCAATGTCAAACAATCCACCCTAACACACACACACTTTACTTCCATCATACACCCCCTTAATTGCATTTACTAACCAACCAGCCACAACATACACTCTCAGAACACTCCATAACATATTCCTAATCATCTTTCTCCAGATCAATGAATTCACAATAAACTTTCTTTCTTACTATCATACAGTTTAACATGCATGGGATCCGAACCACGGTGGTACGCCTGGCATTCCACACATTAACAAGTTGTGATTAGTACACGTCTTGTCAGAGCTGAAGGAAGGGTTTGGTAATCAGATAAATCTGTGCCGGGACCGAGGATTGAGCCCCAGATCTCAGCACAGAAGTCAGACACCTTACCCCTAGACCACCAGGTCACCCTTCTGGCTTCTAAATTCTCTCTCAAGTGTCTTCAATGTTTCCGACTCGTTAAACAATATTTGGGACTAGCTAGGCCATAAGCCTCGCTAATACTAGTTACCAAATTTCTCACATCCTCCATTGCTTTCTAGCTCTTCTCTCTTTTCCACTTGACCACAATGCGGCTTCTGGACTAGGTGGGTGATAGTCCCATTGTCATGATTAGTTGGTATCATAGTTAAATAACTCCTTTGACACCAATTCTTGTATAAACCATACCTACAGTGATATTAGCACAACAGGCTTCGTCATTGGATGCTTTTAATGTTACAAACAAGGTCTTTGTATATGGGTAACATGCTTGAAATGACAGTTTAGAAAGCACTCTAGTAATTGAGAAAGAAGTGAATATGCTTGAAATAAATAAAATAATATAAAGGCATTTTATATATTTAATTTAAATGTATTAGAAATAACCCCACACCCATCAAGTAGACCCAGAATGGATTTGAAAACTACTTCGACATTTTCAACTTTTTCTTGACGAGTTTTCTGAATATTAAAAAAACTATGATAAATCTTATATGGAGAGAGGAAAGACTGTGAGAGGGGCCAAGAAAATGATGGAACAATAATAATATTTAGCACCGCGTCTTACTACCCGTTTGGGTGTTTTCGCTTTAAGTACTAATTACTCTAATGGACTAGGAATTGGGAAGGTTGAATTAGAGGAAGTGAATCCGCATTTGCGTGGAGAGAGTGGAAAACCATTTAGGAAAAACCACCCCCAGTTCATCCGACCGAGATTCGAACCTCGATCTCCCCGTCCTCAGCAGTGTCGAGCTCAACACGACAAGCGTGTTTGCCAACTACACCACCGAGGATGATGGAACAGATAACAGAAAGTATGTGAGTGAAAGTAGAACAGAAGGAATTAAAGGAGGAAGAAAGGTGAAAGGATAGAGGAAGATGGAGGCATTTTACTATTTAAATGACCTGGTCATAGGCTAGACACAGTTGATTATGATGGTGTAGTTAAACAGAACTAACTTTTGTAAAATTTCAGAGCATTTCTTCCTGAACCATAAACCGCCCGACTTTTCATTGTTAAGTACAGACCAATTACAGTTTGCAATCTGACCTACTAAAGTTAACAGATTTTAAAATCGAGATACAGTAACTTATTACAAAAAATTAGTTAACAGACACATCATGTGTACAAATTTTATTAGTTACAAATAAACTGAAGTTGAAAATTACAATCATATAAAAATTTTTAAAAGAAAGCCTTGATTTACACATATGCTACCATTTAAATATGTTCAGTAAAATTGTTTCATTGCACAATCATAATATCCCTCCAAATGTATTTGAAATTAATACAACTATTTTAACAATTTTTAAATATTAGGCCTAAAACAATTAGGAATGATAATATAGTGCCAAAATAAATATATCTTGATAGGCAATTATTCAAGTTGCTAAATGCTTTTAGGTTTGTTTGGATTATTAAAACCTGAACAATATTATAAGGGTGTGTTGCCAAGATGAAAAAACATGTTAGAGAGTGGAAAACCATTTAGGAAAAACCACCCCCAGTTCATCCGACCGAGATTCGAACCTCGATCTCCCCGTCCTCAGCAGTGTCGAGCTCAACACGACAAGCGTGTTTGCCAACTACACCACCGAGGATGATGGAACAGATAACAGAAAGTATGTGAGTGAAAGTAGAACAGAAGGAATTAAAGGAGGAAGAAAGGTGAAAGGATAGAGGAAGATGGAGGCATTTTACTATTTAAATGACCTGGTCATAGGCTAGACACAGTTGATTATGATGGTGTAGTTAAACAGAACTAACTTTTGTAAAATTTCAGAGCATTTCTTCCTGAACCATAAACCGCCCGACTTTTCATTGTTAAGTACAGACCAATTACAGTTTGCAATCTGACCTACTAAAGTTAACAGATTTTAAAATCGAGATACAGTAACTTATTACAAAAAATTAGTTAACAGACACATCATGTGTACAAATTTTATTAGTTACAAATAAACTGAAGTTGAAAATTACAATCATATAAAAATTTTTAAAAGAAAGCCTTGATTTACACATATGCTACCATTTAAATATGTTCAGTAAAATTGTTTCATTGCACAATCATAATATCCCTCCAAATGTATTTGAAATTAATACAACTATTTTAACAATTTTTAAATATTAGGCCTAAAACAATTAGGAATGATAATATAGTGCCAAAATAAATATATCTTGATAGGCAATTATTCAAGTTGCTAAATGCTTTTAGGTTTGTTTGGATTATTAAAACCTGAACAATATTATAAGGGTGTGTTGCCAAGATGAAAAAACATGTTGAACAGCAATTAATGTAATATTATGACAAATTATTTGTGTTTACTAGTGAAAAGTTAAGACACACCTAGAATATACACAGTGGCATAATAAATAAATTAACAATGATTAGGCATATATGTGTATTTCTTCACATAAGTTGTTACGCTTGACAACAGTAAAAATTGTTGGTTCAGCCATTCTCACAGCGCACTGTATCACAATTACTGCTCCATAATAAACAATTTCCAGCTCCACTATAGCATATCAGAAACACTGCAGCCAGAAAAACTAAGCTACAAATAGTGCATGGTTTACGTTCCAAGAAAAAACCTATCAAATATAACACCATGAACATCACATGAGTATGTAGTAAGGCTGGGTTTACAGGTTTAGGAATCAATAAAACTGGTATTAACCATTGCAAACAATACATCTTCAATGATTAGGCTGTTGGATGATTTTATTGGCGTTGAAAAGACTTGCCAAGTAAACTGTTAAATCTTCTAATATATCCTAGTACAGCTCTATATCCTTGACGTCAACGTGGTATCTCATTAGTTGATCTTCTTACCAGAGAGAATATATAAATATCACTCCTTTTCTTTACACGAACATAGAAGAAACAATTAATTTTTACTTTCATTCCAATTGTATTATTATGTTTAAAATGCTAAACATAATTTATATAATTTGGCGAAACACATGTTTACTCGTACAACTTTATTTCCTACGTCATGTTTAAAAAACACCCCAATCAGCTGTTAGCAGAACCTTGAGTAGGGCAGATATGATATTGCCAACATAAAACCTAAGGAATTCTCTAAATGATCAATTTTACCCAGACAGCACAAAAATGCTTACGTTCCTAAGAATTAAGGTTCAAATCCTTTCAACTTTAGTTGTATTTTTATCTTCTAACCTTTTTTTCTTGAAGAAAAAAACACATACAGCTAAGAGAATGTTTTTTATTAATTAGTTATGTTGAGTTCCTAAAGGAAGAATGCTAAGGCACTTCCGTCAAAAAAATTTAAAATGATTTAATAAACAAGTCTCCGTAGAAATAGGTCATTGAGTAGGCTATATTTAACAAATTGAAATATGCATTTTTTGTCTTTAATACCTGTCATTGATCCCTTTTGAAGGTATTCGGTTACTTAATGTACAAAAGAGGCTGAGCGCATTGCGACCGATACTGCCAGTTCTCATACAAAATTATTTTTGTTATTGTATTTATTTAAGGGGAAATTTAATTATTTATAATATTCAGTACGTTAGTATGTCCAAAAATATAAAGCAGCCGGTAAAAGTGTATATTAAATTGGCCTTGTTATAAGGTAATTATTATTATTACTTGAAAATGTTATTTACTCAAAATATGCAGCCAATACTAACAGGTTAAAATTTATATAGGAGTCGATGTTTGGCATCGGTGCTGGACGGTCGTGCTTTGTGCTGCTTTAGACCGTGACGTGTATACGTGTGTTTTGGGAACTATGGAATCCGGAGACGAGTGCGATGTGAATTCGGCTATGACAGAACTATACTCAAATATTCGACAAAATTCTAAATCTAGTGCCATAAGTTCTAAATCGGGTCGTTCAAGATCACCATCTAATAATTAAATTATGAATAAAGCGGAATCTAGTGTAGGGCGTGTTGCGGTCAAACCAACGGGACAGGTGTCAACCAAAGTTCCCAAAGTATATAATGCCAAGGAGAGTCAATTTGGGACAATTGTTTCAGTTGACAGTATAGCAGTTGAAATAGAGGATGTATTCAATTATTCTAATCCAGGGTCGTACAAAATTACATTCCCAAATACATCGGAACTAAACATTCAGAATATGCACCCAATGAAAATAGGAAAATGACTTTCTCCTAAGTATAAGAGTGTAGCTAGCATTGTTCCGGAAAAACCTAATTGTTGTTGAATTGTTATGTGTTAAGGAAGCTAATAGTCTTATGGTAGATAGGGAACTGCATGATCTTTTGAAGGTCTCAGTCAACAGGGTGGGTCGCAATGAACATCGGATAGGAATTATTCATAATATTCCACTAGAGTTTTCGGAGGAATTTATTAAGGAAGAGTTAGAAAGAGAAAGTGAAGCTTCAATATTGCAGGTACGACGTTTCAATAGGCGCAATCCTGATACACCTGAGTGGTTTGATACCTCTGGTACAGTAGCAGTGACTTTCGTGGGAAAAGAGCTACCGTCTTATGTTGTCACGTATGTCTCTAAGGTGGAGGTCAAGCCTTATGTTCATCCAGTGACCCATTGTCACAATTGCTTACGTTTTGTTAAGGGCACTCGTAAGTTTATTTGTACAATAATCCGCCTCCGGATCGGGTACGCCTACACGAAAGACCGACTTTATTTGATGCGTTAAGTACCGTCCTTACATTGTGTGGTTTGCCACGTTCCGAAAACATTAGAACATATATTTATGACCTGCCCTGTACATCAGTTAGCTTGGGTAAATTACATTCTTAATTATATTACAGACTTTTCTTTAGTTAATGTATTATGCTCAGACAAGGTTACTTTGTATAGAAGGCTGTACAATTTCCTTCTAAATATAAATATGTCGGTGTAGAGACGAACAAAATATGTCTTCCCAGTTATCTCGTAGACGAAATTTGTGATGATATAGGGCTAGGTTAGTTGGGTAAGAACTGGAGTGAACTAATAGGGAAATCAAGAAAGGGGAATCGGGAGTAAATCAAATAAAAGTGCTCCTGGCTCATTGAAAAAAAAAAGTTATTTTTAATACCGGAAATTCTCTTTTTTTTGTTTTGCTGGTGGATTGTGTGTTTGGAAAAAAATATGTTGGTTGGTGGTGGTGGTGAGCCTAGTGAGCTTTAACATGTAAATCCGGCCCTGCTTATTTTCCAACAGACCTAGCCAGTGGCTGAAAGCTGTTCATGATGATGAATGAAAACAGATAAGTGTGGTAGATTTTCTCAGTATGGTGCAAGTCTTCAAAATGCCGCTGTTTAAATGGTTTTTTTAAAAAAAAAACTTCGTTTGTGATTTTTTTAAACTACACAAAATGTACGAATACAATTTTTATTTTGAAAATATAAACTACTTTAATAATGATTATGCTTATCATGGTATTAAAATAGAGTAGATAAAATAACGATATAAATGAGTTGCAAAGCTAGTAAGATTTGTAGGTAACAGAACATAATAAATAAATAAATAAAGAAAGAAAGAATATCTGTAAAATTGACAGATAACAGCAGTTTTGTCATATGCCTTTCTTTAACTTGTCATTGTATTGTCTCAACTACATCCTATAAGAATTTGGTAAAGATAAAGCAATAAATAACGAACGCAAAAGTATGCAAATGCAAATATTTCCTAAGCAAATCTTTCTATATCACACTCACAATGCAAAAGTAGCCCAATATTACTTAAATAGCTCTCTATATATCACACACAGGCACACGCAAATTCTACTTTTTAATTAGAGTCTCTATTGTCATAACATATTCATTTTCAATTATAATAAGTAACTACAATTGATGTAAAAAAAAACTATAATTACAATTGCTGTAAAAAAACTATGATTACAATTGCTGTAAAAAAACAATAATTCTCTTACGTGATCTACTTTTTAAACACCAAAACTGAATTAGTATAAATGCAAAAATATTATACTGATACAGATATTATTTAAACACAACTCAGCCACTTGCTACTTCTCAAGACAAACAAATATAAAATATTGTCAATAATTGTAAGCTCAAAGCAGAACTATCATCACGTAACACGTGCAATTGTCTTTTGTGATAAGTGCCACCTCAGCTTTTAGGAGCGGCCGCGTGATAAATTACAAACAAAAATAATTGATTTGCACTGTGAGATACAAAAAAGTCATTCGGCGAGCGCTCAACGATGCACCTGCACATGAAACCGAAAGCGCTTAGGCAGAGACGTTCGATAAATCATAAATCGTATACATCAATATCGGAATAACATATACCAATATATAAAAGTGTCGCGTAAAGATTTTTAATTATTGGATGGTTATTTGAGTTCGCTGTTTATGCCGACCCCTTACGGTGCCGCATCTCTGTATCATAGCACGTCACGGCCCTGAATGAATATGTTCTTGGTATATTTTGGCTCAATTAAATTGTCTTCCTAAAAATTGTTATTAGCTTTAGGTATTACTTTATTGTATTTTAAGTTATTGTTTGTTCGCTTGAATTTGTTTAGAGCTATTAAGATTTAATCTAGTTTCAAAAAGGAAGAAGTGTTCTTGTTTAGACTGCCCATCTTAAACCTAGTCTTAGAAAAGAAACAAAATCCTGTGTTTAATGTAGGCCTATAGTTTCCAAGCAGATCAACTGTTAGCTCGAGACTACAAATAAGACGAATAATATTTTAATAATTAATTTAATTATTACTGTATCAATTATAGCCCTCAAATATTAGATATACAGTACTGTACTAAATATAACCTTTATTAATCTCGGTGAATTACATTAGTCCCTCTCATAATAGAAATTAGTGACTGGTAGAAATATTTGAGAGACAATAACTGTACTAGCTATTTGAACGTTGTCAATAATTTTCTAATACCTTCCGATGTGTTGTTTTCACCTGATATTTCCAGTGATCTCTACACAATACAGAATAGACATAAATACATCCCTTGCAAATGGCCAAATCGGGAAGCGTGATAAATTACAAACAAAAATAATTGATTTGCACTGTGAGATACAAAAAAGTCATTCGGCGAGCGCTCAACGATGCACCTGCACATGAAACCGAAAGCGCTTAGGCAGAGACGTTCGATAAATCATAAATCGTATACATCAATATCGGAATAACATATACCAATATATAAAAGTGTCGCGTAAAGATTTTTAATTATTGGATGGTTATTTGAGTTCGCTGTTTATGCCGACCCCTTACGGTGCCGCATCTCTGTATCATAGCACGTCACGGCCCTGAATGAATATGTTCTTGGTATATTTTGGCTCAATTAAATTGTCTTCCTAAAAATTGTTATTAGCTTTAGGTATTACTTTATTGTATTTTAAGTTATTGTTTGTTCGCTTGAATTTGTTTAGAGCTATTAAGATTTAATCTAGTTTCAAAAAGGAAGAAGTGTTCTTGTTTAGACTGCCCATCTTAAACCTAGTCTTAGAAAAGAAACAAAATCCTGTGTTTAATGTAGGCCTATAGTTTCCAAGCAGATCAACTGTTAGCTCGAGACTACAAATAAGACGAATAATATTTTAATAATTAATTTAATTATTACTGTATCAATTATAGCCCTCAAATATTAGATATACAGTACTGTACTAAATATAACCTTTATTAATCTCGGTGAATTACATTAGTCCCTCTCATAATAGAAATTAGTGACTGGTAGAAATATTTGAGAGACAATAACTGTACTAGCTATTTGAACGTTGTCAATAATTTTCTAATACCTTCCGATGTGTTGTTTTCACCTGATATTTCCAGTGATCTCTACACAATACAGAATAGACATAAATACATCCCTTGCAAATGGCCAAATCGGGACTGACGCTAAAATATGTCGACTGCTTGATTGTGGGGGGACAGCTTTAACGGTTTCTTCTAATATTCTTAGATGAAAACATGTATCTGGGGAATAAAGGCGTTAGTGTTTGATATTAGTGAAATATTATACCACACTTGACTGAAGAAACATTTACATTAACGGGTTTACAGGTAATATTGTACAAATACGAATACAATATTTAATATATAAAAATATGTATCTATCATCCATGTTGATTACGTTCTACCAATTTTACAATATATTTAAAGTTGGCTATTAACTTGTTTATTGGTTTCAGAAACCATATTAGTTTGAGAGTTCAATAACTATAATTAAATAAAGAGTTTTAAAACTAGATTACATTTGTTTGAATTACAAACTTTGTGTAGTTGTCTTACGTCTAAACGATAATTAAGGGTATAAGCTTGTAGGAAATATAGCTATATTAAAATGTATTTAAAGTTGGCTCATAAATTTTATATTGCTTTCAGAAAATAAATTATATCGAAAGTTCGACTAATATACGGAAACAAAGTAGCTATAAACTTGATTACATTTGTTTGAACAAGTCTTACGTTCAAACGATCATTTATGTTAACTTGTAGTCTTGTAAGACGTATTACGGTACTATATTAGTCTACATCAACTTATTTAAAGAAACAAGTCACGAGTTTTCTACTTTATTATGTTCTTCAAATCTTTTATTAAAGACTTTCATTTCATTTAACTAACTATACATTGATGTATGAAGTATTTCACATAGGCAATCAATAATTAGCGATCGATTACAAAGTACCACATTGCTTTGTATGCGTTTAAGAGAGAAAGAGATAACCGAAAGTTTCCTTCTCTCTGTTAAAATAGTATGGAGACGACATCTCAAAAATCACATCCTCAGATGATGTCAATTCAGTTATATTATAGAAATCAATAGATATTTTACACAAAAAAATTACGACCATAAGATTTAAATCGCAGAGGTGAAATGTGAAGTTTGTGAAGTGAACGCACTCTTTGAATGACAATTCTAGTTGTATACCTAGAAAGATGTGTAACAAGCAATTCCATCTGTGAGTAAATGAATAACAGGCAACGCCATCTTTGAGCTAATGCATGTACTACTTGAATATATTTATTTAGAAGAATGATGATCAATGCCATCTGTGAGCTATTTAATGTACTACTTGAATAACTTCAAGATTTTATAAATACCTCTTGGTATATCTTATTCTCCTGATAGCTCATACACAAAAAGTTGCCTCGTGATGTTAATGCCGCTCAATGCCAATGCCTGCCATCTGTGAGCTAATGAATGTACTGTACTACTTGAATATCTGATTCTTAGTTTAACAGGCAACGCCATCTTTGAGCTAATGAATGTACTACTTGAATAGATTTATTTTAGAAGAATGATGATCAATGCCATCTGTGAGCTATTTAATGTACTAATTGAATAACTTCAAGATTATATAAATACCTCTTGGTATATCTTATTCTCCTGATAGTTCACACACAAAAAATTGCCTCGTGATGTAAATGCCGATCAATGCCAATGCCTGCCATCTGTGAGCTAGTTAATGTACTACTTGAATAACTTATATATTTTATAAATACCTCTTGGTATATCTTATTCTCCTGATAGTTTACACAAAAAAAATTGCCTTGTGATGTTAATGTTTTTTAGAACTTTTTTTGTTTTTATCTATTAGTTAGATTAATGATATTAATATTCAAATTTACATGTCATCAGAGACAAAGAAGAACATCATAAAACTGAACATTATAATTTATATTAACTATGACTACTATGGCTATGACTACTATCAATCAAAACCACACAATACATAAACTGTCACACAGTCCGGGTGGTTTTTTTTTTGCCGTCAGCGACCAGATGGGATGGTGTCTGTCTTCCTTCTCACAATAAACCATATTTGTCCGAGTGTCTCCTGGGCCTGGCCTTTTCTCTGTATTATATATAAATTGATCACAACTATACTTAAAAAAAAGTTTTTTTTGTGGGAAAATATGTGTGGACCAGGCATATGCAAGCACGCCTTTAAAAAAAGACATGGAAAAACAAGTCAGTAGTTTTGGTCAACTGTTTTTTTCATACATATACTAAGTTTTTTTAAACTTACCAAACAAATTCTTCCTCTTCCCATCATTTAAAAGTTCAAAATCTGGCTTCAATTGCAGTGGCGGATTTAAAATTTTTGCGCCCCTAGGAGCCTCCCGCCCCCCATTTTTTTGTTACGGCTAGGAAGTTTCTAAGGAAAGAGGTGTTGGTAACGGTTGGGGGGGGAGGGGGGGAAGCAGAAGTTAGTATTCGAGAAAAGATGTATATGAAAGCTAATCAGGAATATAAATGCCCTACAGAAACTTGAGCTAACATTATGAAGATGCAATTGCAAAGTACAGTTATTTAAAAAGAAAGATTGTCGTTCTGACTTTAACTTGAACTATTTCGATAATGTTAGTCAATAATTTCTAAACATAATGATTTAAAAAAATTAGGATAAAAATAATCTTATCTTAAATATGCCTATAGCTTCTGTTCAATTGGCCACCAACATTTGTCCACACATCTCTTGTTTTATTGTGATCTTTTGTACTCTTCAATAAATTTGTCTCATATTTTTGGTTTTTCCTCTATTAAACTAATTAGCATATTCACGTCTACTTCTTGTTCTTTTCTCTAGAGGCTCTATAGTGTAAATCCGCTTCGGTTCAATTGGCCACCAACATTTGTCTACACATCTCTTGTTTTATTGTGATCTTTTGTACTCTTCAATAAATTTGCCCCATATTTTTTGTTTTTTCTCTATTAAACTAATTAGTCAATGCAACCTAGTTTCGAGAAAACAAGAAAAAACCATCTCAAGCTCTATAAATATGTCCTAGAGAAATGAAAAAAAAATACAGCATATAATTTAATTGATACAGTTCTATTAACAGCTAAAATACCGTTTGTTTAGTCTAGTCGCAAAATAATATTTAAGTTCCATGACTGAGGCCCCTTTAGCATGAATTATGTATTTTCCAATAAGAAACCCCAATATGCTCTTTTTTTATATATTTCATTTGAAAAATGTACACAATTAGTGTGAAATGCAAAGAAAATTATTTGTACATATTATTATGTTAATAATAAAAATCGGGTTATTCGGCAATGTTTAGTTCATCTTCATTGATTTCTGTTCGCCAGTTTAATTTCAGAGTACAAGTTTTGGTAATCATGAAGAATATATGAACGTAGTCTTCATTTATCTTTGCCTTTTTTAAGGGAACCTTGCCCAATGAATAAGCTTCATTTACTGGAAAGCGTAGAGGTGGTCGTGGGGGTTGTCCAAGTGAAAATGTGTGTGCCATTATAAAATCAAAAGTTGACCCAGCCAAAATGCGACCATTGAATTCATGTATGTAAAATGCATTTAACTACTTATTATGAAGAACTTTTTTTTAATCCCTTGGGACATTTTTTTCTTTACTTTCTTCAGAGATACAATTATTTTTATAATATAAAGGCTACCACACTTTAAACTCCAGTACATCCTCTGTATCTACTTCTTTAGCAACAAACTTATTAGATCTATCTGATTTTATTATTATTATTTCTGTTAGTTAATGTACACTATAGATCCTGTCATATTTTCTCAGTTTCCTTTTACTATATAAAAATCCCTATCCTAGGGAAGGAATGAATGTACCTTAATGGGGAAGTAGTGTTCAATTTTATCAAAGCATTTGGTGTCTGTCAAGGCTAGTAATAATCTTGCTATGACGTAATTTGTATTCTGCCCCCCACAGTTATCAAAATAAAGATGCAATTCAGTGTATTGTGGAGGGAAAGAAAGTTTGTGGGAACTCAGAGACAAATTTTAACATAACTCAAATCAGACTTTGTTGGCTACACCTTCATACAAAGTACAAAATATATTGGTTGTCAGTTGCCTCAAGTAAAAAAGTTTCCTGGACAGAGAATTGAGGTATCTGCACATTTCGCATAATCAATGGAGATAGCTAGCAAATTAGAATCACATGAGAGTCACTAACTGAAGCCCCTTTAGCACATACTTTAGTTACTCTATCTCAATTCCTATGATAACCATGCATCTGACCAAGTTTCTTTTAGCAAAAACTATTAAAACTACCCTATAAAACATAAATACAATGCTAAACTAAATTTTACAATATTATTTCGCTCCACAAATCTTACAAGTTTTTAGTAAATGTCTATTTCAGTATAAAAGCGAGAGAAAGTCTGTGTGTTGCATTGTACCATTTATTTTTTATTACTAAAATACAAAATTGCCTTTACCTCTATAGTCTCTATAATTTCCAAAACACTTTCATTATTATTATTATTGGAGTTTACCAACGACACAACTAGAGGTTATGTAACATTATTAAAATTATTTTACTCATGTTAATGTGTGCAAGATCCATAAATTCTCTATATATTTTTTTTAACAACTTTTATAATATACATGTATGTGTGTCATTTTTTTTCAAAATGAAGCCTTAAACTAAAATAATGTTATATTTTCAGGGGATAGAAATGTTAGCTTTGACATACATGCCCACCCTCTCCTAAAGTAAATTTCTGGATGCACCACTGAATCTTAATATCCTCAAAATTAATCCTGCTATAAGTACAAAACGGTCTTGTACGTTTATAAAACATGAATAAAAGTATTTAGAGAAATCATTGTCATCCCTTCTTACAAAACCGTTGCTATACAAATAGATTATATCCATTCAAATTATTTATAAGCTAAACAGAATCAAGCCTGTCCTATAAAAATACTTTTAACATAGATCATGCAAATACATCACAGGGAACATTTTCAATAACTCAAATTTGGAGGTGACAGACAAATAGTGTCATGTCAAGGGCTCTCCCTGAACAGGATATAAATGGGCAGAGGGATGGGGGAGTAGCGAGACTTAAAAAAAAATAAAAAATTGTAAGATAGATGTCAAAACAGGGTTGGGGAGGAGAGGGGGTACTTCTAATGATAGACCCCTCTAACAGGAAACTACTGAACTATTTCAATAGTTAAGACATGATTTAATTTAAAAATACCAAATTTTGTAAAAATTATTGTATTATAAATATTTATTGTGTATGATAGAACATTATTTTATTCTCTATAATAATATGTCAAAACTATATTCTTGTATTTCATGTTTTATTTAATTTAAATTTGATTGAAATTACATCATATTATAAAAAAAAATATTAACTTGTAATTTTTTTAAATTAATATAGTTAATTTTAAATTTACAAGTTAAATATAATACAAAAAACACCATGTTGTTATGCATAGCTTCTGAGAAATAGGCTGTACACCATTATCATTTTTATATAGTAGGTGTCCATCGGAATCTTAATATTTTAATATTTATGGTTGTGGAAAATCCCTTTTCACATAAATAAGTAGAAACAAAGGGCAGCAAATTATTAATGATGATAAATCATATGGGGATTATATATATATTATCCGTGATTTTTATTATGCCTATATGTGCTTCCCCTCCCCTCCATTACATCGGAAAATCGATAGTCTAACTGTACTTCCATCATACATGCTTACGATCATAGAATTCTTTCTTCCAAAACGTAAAATTTAAGATAATTGACTTCAGTAATAAGCAAATAACATTTTTAATTATTTTTTTGAGGCCTCCCAAAAAAACCTTTTGCAGCCCCCTGGTTAAGATTCACTGGCTTATAGGATAGTCTCATAGTGTAATTTCATCAAGGTTAGACTGCTACCTTTAAGGGTAAATGAGGTGTACCTCTGAAATATTTGAGTCTAGCTCCATGCTCTCAATGAAATAGCTTTGCTAAGTGAGATAGGTATTTTCTTTCCCTTTATTTAAATTTGGCCGAGCCATTAATTCTATTTTAAATAACTTTATTTAAATGAGTTTAAAAAAAAACTTGTTCATATTTATGAGGCTGTATCAGGTTATAAGACTAACCATGTACACATTTTAATCGGGAACATGTCCTTCCAATATCACCATTGTCCGCTCAGAAAATAACCAAAATACAAAGAAATAAAATATAGGTTACTACTTTTCATGACTAACGACTTAATCTGCATAATGCAGCAAAAATAGCAGATTGTAAGGAAAAATAAAACAAAAATAATGATACTGGTAACAACACTTTTAATTTATTTTATTTTACAGGTCCAATATTATTTATATACCAATAGTTAGCAAGATGACTGGGTCTGTTTTTAGATAATACAGTTTGAAGTTACAACTTTTTTATTATCATCTATTTACAAACTAGTTGAGATTGGTGGGTGGTGGTTCGGACCACACTGATTCAAGTGGTGGATTTTAAATGATCAAGAAGTTGTTAAAACACGCTTTTAATATCTACAAACACATTTTAAATGTTTATTATATTAATAGGTTGATTTAAGATATAAATTCAATTTTTCAGTTTCTGCTAAATA
Source organism: Timema californicum (assembly GCA_902141385.1). Lineage (NCBI taxonomy): Eukaryota > Metazoa > Arthropoda > Insecta > Phasmatodea > Timematidae > Timema > Timema californicum. Next base: position 35,324 of record CABFOW010005247.1, read on the forward strand.
TAATTTTTCTAGAACTTCTATGTAAAATACAAACATTAAAATTGGAATAAATAAGTAACTAAGGTACCAATTTATGGTTACAAAATATATTAGTTTCACATAGGAACAATTTAAAAAAAACCTACTTTTCTTAAAACTAGCAGTGCCCCTAAAACATCAATCAAATACTACCTACTATTTAACTATAGACATGAAAGAAAGTACCAATAGAAGAGAACAAACACAATATGGATAGCTTTATTCTTTTATGATATGATTTAGGTTCTGCTTTAAGAAAATAAAATTGAGTGTTTCCCTCTCTATTATAATTAGGTAACCATTACCACTCTGTTCACACTTTACACTGCTACCACTGGACAACGTCCATAGTTTCAATGTGAAGATCTTATTGTGGGTGTGTCCTATTTGTTTCTTATATTGACAAATGTGCCTTCTTTCATATATGCACATATCAGTCTAACTTTCAATAATCAGGTAGTAATATCATTCTTTAAGGTGGGGATGCAGGGGGTAAGGCCAGCGGTTTTTGCAGTTTTTTTTATAGCCCAAATAAATAAAATATTGCTCCAGTAAAAACATTGTTTAATTTTCTTCACGTGGTAATATCACCAGTTGTTGAATAGATGTAATGAGTATGGCGGCATTAGATGAAGAACTTTTTAAATAAAGAGAAAAGTTGTCATTAAATTCAAGGACACCCTTGACATATATTCAAGAACTAATGAGGTCATCATGTGAAAAAAGTTAAACTCTGTGTTTATAATGGTGAATTAATTTATTTCTACTGACCAAAAAAAAGTTTTGATATAAATAGTGCAACAACAGTAACCTTTTCTCACATTCCTTTCATTCCCACCTTTAGGAAACAATTTTCATTTTGTGTATAACTCTAGCGTTGAAAGAGGCTTTCCTTTAACGTTACAGTATAAAAGTAAATCAATATATTGTGTGTAGAGTGTACTTAAAAAAATCCAAGTTGAGCCATCAATTTTTGTAAATTAAAGTGTACGAGTTTATTTTCTCTGTGAGATATGCAGACGAATTCTTCTTCGAATTAGAGTCATAGAAGTAATATATAAAATATTGATGTATTATTTTTGCTTGAAATGAAACAAAGGAGAATAATTGATTAGAGAATAATTTACAAGCTCTAATATGTATCAAAACTTTCTTTCACTTTTTATTTATTTATTACTGTAAAATATAAATAAATATTGCTGGAAACATATATCCTTTATAAATGAGAACCATACAAAATGAAAAAGTGATTAACAAAGCACAACCACTATAATTAATACAACTGACTGACATGAACTCTTATCTGGGGGGAAGAGAGGAAGGAACAGACAGTGCAACATTATATACACTCGTTTTATGTTCAGTAGATTTTTTACAGGCACTTTGAACACATTGTAGTTGTTTGAACCTAGGACTTACAATGTTCAACCCCTCCTCATATGTAAAAAAATGAATGGTTGATCATTTATACAAAGACGATGATTCATACACACATCTAGGTACTATCTACACAATGGCAAGGCTGCTAACTAAACAAACAATTTACAAACTGGGGAACTAAGAATCCTGTCTTAAAGAGAGTAACACAACTTTAATATAGCCATGTTCACAGGCTTCACATCATAATGTTAACGACTGTTCACAGAGTACATTCTGTTTATCCTGTAAGGTGGCAGCAGTGATTGCATCTTCTTTCCTAACAAAATAAATTGACTAAGCAGAGCTTATGTAACTTACATAGATATCTATAAAACAAATAGTTATATATTTGAAAAATGTGTCCAGCATAGAAATTCAAACCTTAGATATTAATGCTTTACCGACTCAGCTAATCACATTAAAACCATATGACCCTATGGCTTATGAGTTCTTAAGATTATGCACATTATCTGTATTAAATATTCGACAAACTGCAGGCAGCAACGTATAATGTCCCTATCAGAGCGTTCTTATAGCCGTGGCTAGTATTATTTAACATGTCACTCGTCAAAATAACACTATATTGTCAACTATGGGAAGAAGGAGGTTCAAATCTTGTTCGGGTGTATTATTAGTGGTTTTTACTAAATAGTTTTCTTCTCTCCGTAACACATGAGCAATTAGTACATAATGTTCCTATAACCCAGACAAGTAGTAAGATGTGGTGTTAAATTTTTTTTATATAAGAGTCTTCGAAGATAGTAAAAACAGAGCCTTGCCGAGGAGTGTTTAATGGGGTCATTTATTTATTCAATTAATTTGTATTCCTCCTCAATGAAAAGACTAGTTGGCTTATAGGAGTATCATAAAACCTGAATTATGTTTTTTTTATATAAAATTCAAACTGTTTAAAGGGAAGTTTAATGTTTACAAAAAAAAGTCCTTATCTCCTGTCAAGGGACTCTTATCACAAGCTACCACAGATAGAACCCCCCCCCCTCCCCTCACTAACTAAATACATGTATATGGTGTTGAGCAGGAAGTGTCTCTTTGATACGGACTACATAGTTAGATCAAAGGCATGTTGATCCAAATGTTCAAGATTTGAATATCTGTCCAGAACACATTTTACAATCAAATAATGTTGGTATATCTGAACGTGTGAACGAACTGTGAAATTAAAAAGATAAATTAAAAGATTTTAATATTTCTGTCAACCTCACAGGAATATATTTGAGATCGATGTTTTTGAAATTCCTGTGTTAAAAATATAAGATATTTAGTCAACTATTTTTTTTTATCAATAATTGTGTTTTTTAACATTTGAAAAGTAAAAACATTATGTTTAACATTTTGAAAATCAGTTTAATGTATTTTTCTTAGTAATAAATACTTGACAAGTGCAAAGACAAAAAAAAATAATTCTTTATCAATAAAAATCTGATGAGCAAATAAAATATTGTTTACTCGCACTCACAAAAGCTTAACACTAATGACTATTGACAAAATATCAATTAACATGAAAACATTAAACTTGCATTAATTAAAGTGTGGCTAAAAGGAGTGTGCTAAGCTTAGAAATGTTGAAGCTAAAACTAAAATATTCTTCACTTCGACTTCTACAACCCACAATAACCTTTACATCTTTAAAACATTTCAAAGGAAAAATAAAACCTCCCATTAAACTATAAACATATTTAAAATGTCTCACTAAATATGACATAGTTCAACATATAATTATTTTAATAAAACCCACTAAACAGTATTTTAGCACAGAGTACTGATTAAAGGACATCTATAACATAAGAACGTATAAATTCTGATATGTCAACATAAAATAATAGTGTCTGTACCCTTTAAATTGAAAAATAACATTTTGACACAAGAATCGAACCCATGGCCTTTGGCTTGGTGCGCCGCTGCTCTTTCCAATGAGCTATCCAGGAGCCGTCCCGTGCCCAGGGTCATTATTCACTCATATTTTAAGTAGAGAAGTCAAACTCGACGCTCTTGATTCTTAGATAATTGGTTCAGTTAATGACCCTATTAGATGAATTTAAAAGACTCGTGTTTTCGATGGTTGCTTATTATACCTTACTTGAATTATTTATAAATGTTTGATCTAATACTTGGTAAAAATTATCTTTTTCATTGTCAAAATTAAAAATTAATGGTTTTTTATTACTATTTACATTTTTTAGTTTTTTTAAGCGCTATTAATCAATTTGGGCTTTGACATTGCTTCACATGTTTCAAACCGTTCTTTGTCTTCGCTTCACATTTAAAAAATGACCTTCGCACACTCCTTAGCGACTAATTTAATCACACACAAAGAACATCTCTACAAAGCAGATCATAGCTACTAAGTCCTGATAACAATATTTGCTCAATGGCAATAGTTAGCCATGAGAAAAGACACCTTCTCTACAACTCCATGTGTAAGGCTATAATTGTGTTTTGTAACACTTTTCATTTTACTATTTCAATCACTAATAATAATAAGTTAAAAACGCGCAGTTTTTTTGGGATCAAACTTCAATTGATTTCAAAGTTTTATAAACTTAAGTATGTTATTTCGTTTAACATTTCAACTTGATGCAAGTTACATCACGAATAGCTTAATGAGTACAAGATATTGTTTTAAAATGCAAGTGATAATTTCCGTATGCATGCATTTGTATAATATTTATATACCTAGTAATTTATACATACACAAACATAATTATAATTTATTAGACCAAACTTCACCATGGCGGACTCCAAACTAACACAAGTGAAAAGGGAGAGTTTTAAGGAATCAAAGTCACCAACAGTCACTATAAATGATCAAATTAACGGTCTCAGGATTTAAACTCAGTCCTTTCTGAGTTGACGGGAATCACAGAAGCTTGTGAAATATGCTTACCACGCACGGCACACACACACACACACAACCAAAATTAACCGGAAATGTGACAACTAAATCTCACACATGTCCAACAAAATAAACCACCCAAAGATGATTAAAATAAAGATAAATCATTGTATATTCAAAACAACAAATTGTTTTTAAATCAGGTTTGTAAAAAATAAATATATTTTAACACTTGTCATTTTAAGTTAGTAGTTTTGCTGGAATTATGAAATTAGATCATTTTATTTTTCATAGAAGATCTGTCTTCATTGTAATTTGTTATTGAACACTAAATCACAGTAAGCATTATACGGAATCATCTGAAAAATAAAGTGAAAACCAATACATTAGAATATACATAATAATACAAATGGTATTTTATAGGAACCTACTGAAATGCTTTTGATCACCGATATTAAATGAATCAATATATAAAAAAAAGTAAACAATTTGATCTAAGAAAATACCGGTTCTTAAACTATGGCTTGCGACTCCTTTTGGGGTCGTGAAAATTATTTTGTGGGTTGCAACAAACATTGGCAAATGTGAGTAAATTAAATATTTATCATAGAACTACTGAAACTATAATACAATACAACCTTTTATTCTAAAAGTATTTAGTTCAATGTTGTATGATTAGACAGACACAATTTTGATAATCCTTCGTTTAATTAACTAGGATATACTAATGGTTTTAATTGGTTATCTGCATAGGTAAAGTTAGTAGATTATTAACATTTGATAGATAATATTAAATATAACTACATGTATGTTGTGTTTTTTTTTTGCAATAAATATGTTGATTTTAAGACATGTTGTAGAAGAATGTTTGAAAAAGAGAAATATAAGAGTTTAAGATTAAAAAAGTGTGTATGACTCGGTGTATGGATAATGTTGAAACAAAGGGAGTATTAAAGGAGAGGAGAGTGTGGAGAAAGTTTTAGGGTGGATCAAGTAGGGAGTGGTTGATTTTTGAGCTAGATACACGTCTTGTCTACTCTGTAAAGGATTAGGTATGTATGGTGTTTATAGTTATCATTTAATCTAAAACTGCTCAAAAACTAACACTGTAATATAAAAAAATAAAATATTACTGTCCAGGGTCACTGATGATTTTGTTTTATGAAAGAGGAGGCCACAAATAAAAATAAATTAATTAAGATCTTGCATAGTAAAACAATGTTTTTCCTGACAAACTACTTAAAAGTGGATTAAGAAACTAATATAACATACCATGATACCACCATTTGGTTTTCTTTGGGTTTTTGTTGCAAGTCTTTACATAAAAAGAGTTATCCGGAGGCCTTTTCTGAAACAAAAGACAAAAAAAGTAACAACAAAAAGCCTGTTAAGTTGGATTCCAACCAATAACTCTGAGAATAGAGTGAAATATTGTCAGTGATTAAAATCAACCAAGATAGGAAAACTGTGATATATAGAAAAGGATGTAACTTTAAGAAATTATCAAGTTAATTATGATTGATCTCTTTTTTTTATTTAAAATGAAATTTAGGTAAGGTGTTTGCAAAACTTTTATTTTTAAAATTCCCCGACTTTCCATGGTTTTATCGTACCCTCATTGTGATTGTCATTAAACGTGCCACATGATTGTATGTGCCTCACAGTGCGCGCATATTACTATAGTACATGCGTTATGACGGACTACTATTATCATGTTGTTACTGACTGACAATTTGGCAGCTATTAAATGTTTTAAAAATTATAACCTATGTTAATATTCCATGTCAACGCATGCTCTAAAGGTAAAAGATATGAATAAAAATTTCACGAAAAACACCTTTAAATTCACATTTGTTTATTTAGATTTACTTTTAAGAATATTTATTTATTTATTCTTTGGTGAAACATGATGCCGTTTTTATACAATGATTACTAAAATATTTTTAGATATCATCAAGCTGCATCCTCACAAGTTAAGTTTCTAGCACAAATTGATGCCATTCTTCTTTGTCAGGACTTCCCCGTGTTGAACAATGGAGAATTACATGATCATGCAAATTTTTTAGAAAATGACTACATATAAAGATAGTACCATGAAATAAACACAGCGCTAGTGCAGGGTGGTCGTCAAATAGAAAGATATAAAGTATTTATATTAAATAAAACAAATGGCTAGTAGCTAAATAAAAAAATACCAAAAATAAAAATTTAAATCTGAAAAAGATTTGAAATATAAAAATAAGAATTATTACAGTTTTCCAGACAACATTTAACATATTTTCAAAAACAGTCATAGTGGCTACTAAATATCAATATACTTGTAAAGTTATTTTTACAGCAGTGTATTTAATATTTTAGTTTTTTTTAATCACTGCATCTTACTCCCTCTTCAGGTTGTACGCATGTAATAATAATTACTCTAATGGGATAGGGTAGATGGAATAACCATTTAGAGAGTAAGTATACCTGCATTTGCATGGAAGAAGAGTGGGTAACCATTTAGGGAAAATCCCCCTTAGTTGACATGACCGAGATTCAAACCCTGATCTGCTCGTCATCAGCAGGCTTTAAGTTATTATTTTTGGCCCTGTGTAAATGTGTTATAAGAGAAACAGTTGTCCCTCTGATGTTAAAACAGCCATATCTAGGTAATGCATTTTGTTAACACTGAGAAACCAAGTCTCTCACCTTTGTTTAAATGTTTAGGTGCAGAGTTAATCAAGTATTTAAATTCCATGACTTTTCCTTATTTTTGATTAAGTTCCCTGACATTTATTTCCCCGTTTCCCTCAACATCAAATGAGTCCCTGAATTTTCCAGGTTTCCCTCGTATATAGCCCATGCTTAAGGGAAAAGAGAAACATTTTATGTAGATTTATTTGTTTTAATAAGCTGATGAATAAAGTAACATTCTACTGCAGCAGTCTAAACATGTACCTTCTCTTTACAGCTACTGAGCATGGAGACTATACTGAGACACACAGACTGTACTGAGAGTGCAGGTGACCAGTCCTCGGTCAGTATCGACAAGCAAATGTGGCCGTTACTGTACACGTGCGGGTGAACTGGAATGTTGGTGCCAATGAACGTTACCTGGAAACACCGCACATATGTATATGGCTTCTTGAATAAAACAAGAGATAGAGACAGAAGTGGATATATTTGTTTACAATGAAAGGTATAGTCTTACTTTGACCAATTTCCACTATGACCCCACCACATAAGTTAAACCATAGTGGAACAAAGCAAGGTAAGCTTGCTACTAGAGATGGGATTCTCAAATCCTCTGGTAGTCAAGAGATTTGAGATTCATAAAATCTCTAAAAAAAAGTATCTCTAATACAATTATAAATACCTTGACTTCAAAATTGTATTAATATAATTAATTTACTTAAAAATTATATTTTAAATATTTGAAAGGACCATTAAGAGTAAATGGAGTGTACATGAATGTATTCACTTGAGTAAAATAGCATCTTATTGGAACTCATTTCCACTCTCCCCGTTTCAAAATGGTGACACATACCTGACCTGGATGTAAAAACAAAACCATATTAAAATTTGTGACGATTTTGCCTTATATTGTTAAATGTATGAGCAGTTATAAAGATGATTAAATAACCTTGCACAACCAACCAGTTTAGTATAAAGGCACCAACAAACAACAGCAAAAATAATAACAATAACAACAATAATGATGGTGACCTGGTTGTCTAGGGGTAAGGTGTTGGACTCTGTGCTGGGGGTCGGGGGTTTAGTCCTCGGTCTTGGCACAGATTTATCTGATTACCAAACCCTTCCTTCACCTCTGACAAGTCGTGTATTAATCACAACCTGTTAATTTGTGGAATGCCAGGCCTCCACCGTGGTTTGGATCCCACGTTGAACTGTAGTTCATCCATTTCATCTCACAATCACTCTACCATTATACATTAGCGTAAGTGCGTACAGCCCGAACGGGTAGTAAGATGTGGTGCTAATAATAATAATAATAATAATAATAATAATAATAATAATAATAATAATAATAATAAATAATGATGATGATGATGATAATGATGATAATAATGATGATGATAATAATAATAATGATGATAATGATGATGATGATAATGATAATAATAATAATGATTATGATGATGATGATGATGATGATGATAGTAAGGGGTGTACAAACCTTCAAAATGTCAAAGGTCAAATCTCCTTTGCTTCAAAACACACAACAACATTCAAATCTTTGAAACATTTCTTGAAGAAAAAAATAAAAATTCTATAAATACTCAGAACAAATTTGAAATACCACCTTTAATATGCCATATTTCAACAATAATTGATAATTTTTAGAACAGCTATTAAATCATATTTTAACACAGACTAGGTCTATAAAATGAGCATATATAAATACAGACATGTCAACATAGAAAATATAATATACTTTGTTGNTTTGAAATACCACCTTTAATATGCCATATTTCAACAATAATTGATAATTTTTAGAACAGCTATTAAATCATATTTTAACACAAACTAGGTCTATAAAATGAGCATATATAAATACAGACATGTCAACATAGAAAATATAATATAATTTGTTGTTTTTCTCTACAGCTTTCTCTTTACTCAGATGCACTTACTGAAAAATTAAAAAAATAAGAATAGTGTTATGCTACAGCAACAAAAATTTTATCTTCAACTTATTCACATGTTTAAAGTTTTGCTTTGCTTTAAATAAATGACCTTCATATAATAACTATGATGATAATAATAATAATAATTATGATAATACAAATTATGTGTGAATATTTTTTATTCATTTTTATATGGTGTGTACAGTTGAGAAGAGAGGGCGAGTGAGTTTTATATTTTTTTGAACAAGTTGATATTCACATGATTAGGGCCTGACTTCTGTGCAAACGTTTACACATTTCCCTTCGCTCTCCCCCTTTGCCAGCTTCCGAATGCACCCTTTGTATACCCTGTAAGGTTTACCCTGCATTGTTTCACTATGGCGTAGCTTATAAGAAAGGACCAGAGTATAGTGAGTCAAGTTAAGACTGCTTTATATCTTTCAGGATCAAATGAAGTGTACATGTAATAATACATAGTAGTTACCTCTGGTGAGTCGAAGGGGTACTTGTTGCTGAACTTGAACTGCAACTGGAAGTGCTCCCCCTCATAGAGCGTGCCCTGGGCCCCGTCCATGTGGATGATCCACCTGAAACCAACACACAAAGTTTTGTCTCACTGCCGCAACGATGTTTACTATG
>CABFOW010005248.1:9765-34484 GCA_902141385.1 Timema californicum
ATTTATATATATACACGTACGTGACTTTTTTTTTCAGTTTGGATAATGGTCGACCACGGTTCTTTGTTTTTCTTTACAGTTTTTGTTCCACAATTTTATCCAGCCATGTATAATGTCATCGTAGACTTTCAGGGGTTTAAATATGAGAACAATACGTTCTTTATTAAAGAACGTAGCGTTTTAGCTATGTGTGGAAGTGTGCTACATCACTGGACATTTAAGGCCCCATATTTGTTTTCAAAATTACCGCGTCATTTTGAAAAACAATGGGATTGGCTCACACATAATCAAAGACTTGATAAAAAACTTGTAATTGATATGTTAGACTTGGGCTGTCCCTCCCTGAAAGATCGGAACCATCATAAATATGATAAAATGTTTCGGGCATATATCTAAAAAAAAATCAATCTGTACGCTTTCAAATGTAATCATTCTCAGGGAATGGTTCGTTGGCGCAACTACACATTTGCAATCGTAACTTTTAGTTTTTAGTTTTAAAGCGTCACTAGACGAGTACACAGCGATGTCTGTGTTTGTTTACCCTTTCACACTTATATGGGTGGGACCGTCTAATTGCTGGAAAAATACTTTTATAGATAATTTTCTTTTAAATTTAAAACAGGTGTGTAGTGTGGATACATTTTATAGAATTCTATGGTGTTTCAACGAGAACAACTCTATTCCGTCGCGATTTTCAAGTCACGTCACACTACACAAAGGTGTACCGGACAATTTTAATGTTAAAATAAAGAGTGCACCTCAACTCGTCGTGTTGGACGATTTAATGAACAAAGTCTATTCGAACAAAGTGAGTGAACTTTCTACCAATGTTAGTCACCATAGAAACCTTTCGATTCTAATCACAGCCGAATTATCCTATCCCGTAGATTGTGAGAGTCTCAAAGATAATATTTATCCAAGAACAAAGAATTGATGGCAAACGTAGTAGTGACCCAAGTGGAACGAACGCGTTTCGTTTCCTCAACAAGATTTCTTATCCTTTAAGGAGCTTTATAATAAAATTAAGAGATTGACAAGTGATAAAGGTGATTTAGAGGTTTTAATATCTGAATTTCAATGGTACATTTTTCGCGATCAAACAATGTTAAGAGATATTAAAAAACAAAGGGGTGTGTGGACGCCCAATAAGTCACCCATAACTATACGATTCAAAAACACAATTTTATTTACGGTGGGGAAAAGAAAATTTAAAATAGAATTTCCAGTTCGTCTCTATGTTAGCATCGGAGACTTAATTACGACCTTTCGAAACAGAGTACCCAAGATAGAGTCACTTAATGCGCTTAATACACTTATGAGGGATTTAATGAGCGAGGATATTAAAGGGGTCTTTTTGCTACCTAATCGTAAACTGCCCGGGTCTAGTTCAACCGAAACAGAGCCTGTCTTTGTGTACACAGACATTATAGGACCACAGTTGCTAGGTGATTCCTATGTGATATTGATTAGATTCATACAATTTACTTCAACTACCGCGCATCACGTGCTATTTTCTATACTCTATTTTCCTGTCGAGAAATGTAATTTTGACTCCATAAGCATAATTTAAATACAAATTTTGGTGAACGAGGGAATTTTAAATCGGGTCCCGTGCCCCCCGTAGGGGTTTTACATTTTAGAGAAGAAACTAGATAAATAGATACGAGAGGTAGTTTAGCTTAGTCTTAACAATGGAGTGTGATAGAGAAAACATCGGTCCCATCTATCACGCCATATATAAAATACAAAGGTTCCGTGGTCTCGGATCGTTCTTGGACGTACTATTTCGATTTGCCAAACCATTGTTTGTGAGGGGTGCTAAAGTGGTGGGAAAACAGAAGTTACAAACAGGTTCGCACATACTGACCGATATAGCCACAAAGAAACCTGGTCAAAAAGTTGGTGAAATTGCTAAAAAACGGATCACTCAGGTGGTTGAGGAACGCGGTTAAAAAAATACAAGAAAACCTCAAACGACTTCATTCAAAGGCGGGTTCCAGAGGAGGAGGGAACAAGAGAGCTAAGCAAGATATTTTCGACTAATTATAGTGTGTTCGAAAACAGAACTCAATCTTTTCAACGAAAAATGCATTCAGACGGTAATTAAAAATAATAAAGTGGTCGAATAAAAGCCCATTACTTCCGGGGACAGCGATGCTCAATTAGAGTTCTTCTGTCCCGGAGACGGCGAGTACTTTCGCGACCTCTCTTCAATTAAATTATATATTCGTATACAACTGGTGAAAGGGGACGAGACAGCGGTTGCGGCCGACAATAAAATCGAATGCGTCAACAACTTTTTTTATTATTATTTATTCAAACAACTATCTCTCTCAACGAAACACCTATTACAACCTCGATAGACAACTATGCGTACAAGGCTTATTTAGAGTATTTAACTAATTATAGTCGAAAGGCTTCCAAGGCCCACCTGGTTAACGGTGTGTGGTTTTTGGATACCCCTGCCACTACCGGCAAACTCACTGCATCCACAGAGGACAAAGTATTTGCCATGAGATTAAACTTGTTAGAACATCCGGTCGACTTGGTGGAACGTTTACACGCCGACATATTTAATATTTCACAATTGCTATTGAAAAATGTATCCATACTTGTTAAACTGATTCGCAACAAAAGAGAGTTTTATCTGTTCACAGGCGTGGACAATTTAAATAGTAAAATATTTCAACCATCATAATGTATTTCATTGACAATGTCCTGACCTCCAAATTGTTTGTCAAACCCTCCAATCCTATACCATATTTTGACTATATATCGTCTTTTGATGTTATTTATATTTTTAGGCATAATAATAATAAATTGAGAAAAATGTGTATTTTTTAATATTAGTAATGGTAAAATGTAAAAAAAATGTGTATTTATATTTCATTTCTTGTAATATTTCCCTCCTATTTAAATGTTATACTTGTCGTAAAAGTCGTATATCATTTTTTTAAATATAGGTTTAACACTTTATAGAGTTTATCAAAATATGACGCCATTAATAAACATAACAACCACAGTATTGGTGGATATGGTGTTTTGTGCGTGGTTTAGGATATATATAAATATAATAATATTCATTCAAATCTGATTTTTCAAGTCATGCTCTTAGGACGTCCCATATTTATGACAAACAAAATGCTAAACAATAATTTTAGTCGAAATGTACATATATCTGTCTAGGACCAATATTATAATTAATTCAAAACTGATTTTATTCAATTAATAAACGTCATTCTCCTTGACTTCATTGTCATATGTCGCATACTACACGTAATACATTATTTAAATACCGCTATCTTAGTCGCACCCTTAAATATTCTCATTTCCGGTCGACTGGATATAGCTTGGCTATCACTAGTTGCGTAATACGTGTACCCTACTACTATTTAGTGAAGGGAATACAGCCCTGATCTGTCATTTGACCTACTGTATAGTTGTTTCGTTCAAACATATTAATTAATTTATAGTAAAACATTACACTGATCATATACTTCACCAAATATTTTTCACATTTGCTCATAGATGGCAGTGGTGTTAAAAAGTGTATTGTTATTGTACTGCGTATATGCTGACACAAGTAACTAAGAGACAGCTACAGCGTGAGTGGTTGATCTTCGTTAATTGAGGAGTGTTTTGATACTGTGTTTTGTTTACCATTGTATTGTTATAATGAAAAAGCAGAGGATGTGTTTTAATAGACATATTGTAAGTGTGTGATGTGTGTACAATAATAACTCTGATGAAGTAAATTTTTAGCATCAATAACTGGGTAGATTATTTGTATTTTGGTTGCAAGATGGTTGACCGTGTCCATAACTGGGCTCTACAGATGTGCAGTGTCACCTTCACAGCGAATATGAGGAATTGGCTTGCTGGGAAACTAAAAAGTAAGCCTTTAGCAGTAGCTATGGTGTGATTATAACCATGTAAGCACATTGGTGATTTCTATTTATGTATGACAAAAATATTAGCAATGAAAAAAAAGCAAGCATGGTTTAAAATATTTGAACATATTATCTGAAATAAGGCCTGCTCCACATTGTGAATACCTGTCGGTATGAGATGAGCATGAAATGAAGGAGCCAATGATGACAGTACAGATGTATGTGCTGCAAACTCTACTGAACCATCTACTTCTAAGGTTCTGATGACACGCTACACTTAAATAAGCGAGAATATTGGAATTATTTAGTTCATTACCTAAATTTATCGTTTAAAGTAATGTAAATTACTTGACGTAGGAATTAAAATAAAATTATGTCAACAACGTAATAATGTGTATTCCAAGTATTTCACTACAGAGGGCAGTATGGGGAAGTATTAGGCACAATTCTAATGAATAACGAATATTTATTGTTGCACTGAAATTGAGTTTGAAAGTAGCTATGCTGCATTATGTAAATAAATATCTATCAGTTCCTTTAACTCATTCTGTTAGTTTAAAAGAAGTGTGTAAAAGTATGTAAAAGGTTCTAAGTGCCATTTAGTAAAAAAAATTACTCTTGCTATGTCTGTGGTGATCGTTAGGTTATTGGAATACTTACATGTCTACAAGGAGGTTTAACAACATATTGTGGTTTTATATGTTTGTGGAACAGTCAGGCAACATAATATTTAATCATACTATGTGCAACAATGGGTAAATAAAAGTGAACACTTACCCAGAAAAATAATGTAAGTATGATACACTGGTTGAACCACAAAGTGTTCTTCCACCTCTACATATAAAGCTTGATTTAATGAGAATTTCGTTAAGGTCTAAGATAAAATAGGAAGTGGCTTTATCTAGTTTTATTTAATAATATTACAGATGCTAATCTCGAAGAAAAAATTATCATTGGTTCCCAAGTAAGGAAACTTATGAGATACGTGTATAATGTATTTGAGATGAAGCTACAGGATACTGAACTGACAGCTGGAGACAGCTTAAAGAAGTTGTGCATAGATTTAATGGAAACAGGAAGGAAGACAAAATGAATCTCTGGTGTCAACTTGACGCAAAATGCTATAAACATTTGGGGTGCAGAATGTATTTGAAAAATTTATTTTCTATGTTCACATTTCTTTAGTTTGTTTTCTGATAATTTGGAGTGTGCGAATGATGAAAAAGGGAAACGCTTTCATCAAGACATATCCACGATGGAAAAACGTTATCAAAGTCGTTGGGATACATCTATGATATGAGATAGCTGTTGGTTTCTTAAGCGGGAATGCAAAACGAACCATAAATATTATCTCAGTGTTAATCATGTTTAAGTATATAGAATGTATGTATGCACTTATTACCTATAAAATAATATTAATAAATAGTAAAATATTATCAATAGCAACCACAAAACATGTTTGTATTTTATAAAGTGCTCTTCTTATAAAAATTGGTGTGTAAATATATCCTTCATAAAAACAGATTAATTAATATTTGAATAGGTCACAACCGATTGTTTTAATTTCAAGGCTAACATGCCACGCCCAAGGATATTCCCTTTCTAGTAGTTGGCCCCCTTAATAATCTTAACTCAATTATAGGGGGGAAAACCCATAGAAACCATCCCAAAGATAACTGCTTCATCGCTTAGCGAGGCGAGCATATATAATGTTAACATGATAAGTTATCTATTTCCTACTGACAATCAAACCTATAACAATTGGGTCCGTAAGAAGACTCACTATCGATTGATCTAGGGCTTGGAATATAAATTATTGTTAAAGTAACCCGTTTACTATACAATCCGAAATAACTACCTAATTGATTTATATCCGCTTTCGGTCGTTTTAATCAATTGCATTAGAACACATCGTTTAGTCTGCGTGGCCACCAGTGTTGGGCTATTACATTAGGCACGAATATATGTTTAACCTGCTTGCACAACGTTCATATATTTAGGAGGTCAAACACTTCCTTGATATCCAGAGCCATTTAAAAAAAAATGGGAATAGAAAAATCACTCATAAGTAAACCCTTAATTTGAGGGCTTGTAGAGTGTGACGTCACACTCTACGTATTACCCGCGCGGTTGAACTGTGAACCCGCCGTGTTTGACGATAGAGGGCAGGTCACTTAGTGTATTCCTCTACCGTCCACGCGGGCGGGACGCGAGTTCAACCCTGTTACATTGTTTTACGATAGTTCATTCAAGGCAGTCAGTTAACTCAGTTCAGTCAGTCCTGCTCGGATCAGTGATCCGCTAGCATTCATCTTTGTACGACTAACCTTTAAACAGCTGTGCTGAAAATTACCGTGTACTATTATTGAATGTAGTCCAAGTCGTACTTCAAGTGTTACTAAACTATTTAAAGCACTAACACTAAAATAAATACAATGAAACAAAATGAATACTGGTTTTCTTAAAGTTCCAAAGTTCATTCAAAAGAGGTTTCAGGCTAAGGACAAAATACAAAAACTACCCCAAGATAATGCCCAATTATTACATATAGATATCAATTTTGATCAAAGTACAGTACATAAATCAATATCAGATCTGTATTAAAGTACAGACATACAGATTTGTTGGACATACACAATTGTAAAATCAGACACACATAAAACGTAAACATGCAACATATTATTCTCGAGGTTGAAATATTAACGATTTAATGTCAATTATTAATGCTTCTTATAAATATATTTTGGCCCAACGCGTAGTTTTTGTATGGTACCAGACCTAAATTCATAAGACCTAACTTTATACGGAATGACAAAATAAGACCTAAAACAACATTATTGATACACACCGGTAGGAACACAGACAAAGGCGTCAGTCTTGTCTTGTCTAGTTTTATGATGAATAGGAGGACCAAATTCAATTCTTGCTGGATGTACCGCACTCGTCAAGTAAGGACGGGTGCCTCCCATTTTTTTTTTAGTTGCTAGCCTATAGGTATTACGATAGTTGTTACCTAGTTGTAGAGATTTGTTTGAGTTTAATATCGAGATTAAAGACACAGCTTTCGATAAAATGGTGTTTAATAAACACAGCCACAACGTGTATTAAGGGCCACGACTTTAAAGATCATAGAAATGACCACCGTTCGCCTGTGAGTGTTAATAGAATACAGTGGGAGAGCTCGGCCCTAAATGTCATGCTAATCTGATATAGTTTGCCGCTGACAAGGAAGTTGGGATTTGAACCTCATCTGAGTGTACCGAGTATATATATCGTAGAAAATTTCTCACGCTCTTTTCAAGCAAATGCAGAAATATTTTGACTAAATTCTTCCTTTCTCATTACTTTTCAAATAGTTAAACTAAATGCAGATAGTAAATATGATATATTATACATGGCCCATATTATTATGTCACCCTGTAGCGTTGGACTGCATAAGTAAATATAAAAAATCATAAGCTTACCTAATTTGTATGACGGCCGGAACCACACGGAACACTAACGCGAGTGAATATCAGACACACCTTCTCGGAACCGCGTCTAAAATAATACTGATCTCCAATATTGTGATGTGATTGTGCCAAAGACCTTGAGTAGCAAAGAACTTGTGCTGTGAAGCTAACTACTCACCCTATTCTAGGATGATCGAGAAAATGTAAAGAGCTTTGTAGAAGCTATGTTGTCATTCGCATGTTTTGTTCCCGATTGTCCTGATTGTGACCCCCACATAGTTAATTACCAAGAATGTATTATATGTACCGTTTTGCAGACTAAAGTTTACCTTCCCGTGTACACCAAACGGTGGATAACCGATGATTATAGTACGTTGACGTTTGGGGATCAGAGTCCTTGTAAACGCACTCACCCTGAATAAAAGTTGATCATTTAGCCAGGCTGAATAATCACCTTCTTTTCTTTCACTCTAGACTGTTCCACTGACATACCGATTTTTAAAGATTTGAATTTTTTTCATAACTTTTCTGGATCAAAACACTCATATTTTTTATTGATTTGTTTTATGTACTCGGGGTACTTTTTTGTGTTTTTTATGCGCCAGTAAAATTATTCACCTATCTGATTATTACTAGTCAATATAATAAATTGTTTGCAAATATTTTAATTCTAGTCAATTTTTTTTCTTGTATATATTTAAAATTGAAACCATCTGAATATGTACATACATTCAAATAGTTTTTAAGCTGGACTTTGTAAATTAATACTGCGGCCACTATTCCCAATACGAGTTCAAAAAATTTATTACAGTTTCCTCTACACCTAAACATGTGTAACTTACTTTAAGGTGTAAGATATATTTTATAAATATCATTTTCGTAAATAAATATTCCAGGTGTACTTTTCATGCATGAGGCAAATTTCTAAAACTTTTGTTTGTGTATAAATAATTATTCCAAGTATACTTTTGATAGTGTGAGATATATTTGTATAAACTTTCTTTTATTTGTTTGTGGATAAATATTCCAAGTATACTTTTGATGGTGTGAGATATATTTGTAAAAACTTTTATTTGTGTGTAAATAAATATTCAAACTATAATTTTTTTGCGAGGTTAGCTATATTTGTAAAACTTTTATTTATGTAAATTGTAGCAATTATTGCTACAAGGTATCCTAAATTGGGTTAGTCAATCAAAACATCACTTACCCAATTTCACCAACCGGACGAGCGCGCGGAAAAGAACGTCCACACACAATGACAACATTGAAACATCTAAGAGCGCTGATCCTAGTGCAGCATTTTGCCACTATGCACCACCACCTGTCTCAATAACAACATGGACGTCTAGAAAAACATAGAAGCTCTGAGGCTTTGCTAGAAGATTCTCAACAGCGCACCTCCCCCACTCTCCGTGTGTTTGAACACTGTGATCCCCACCCTTGTGTAATTCCGTCTCGAGTGTTCGATGAGTTTTGTACCATATAAAAGACTGTTCATCAAGATAGAGACCACTCTTGGATTAGGCTCGGAAATTGACGAAGCGTAGGCTTCAAGGACATACTTATACAATGTAAGGAGAAATTCTATTTCGGCACAAATATAAATATTGTAATCTTTCTAAATTCCCTTTTGATCGTTTTACGTGTATATATTGTTATTTATATCTTATATGAATCTTCATTCGTTTTACTAAACATTAAGTTTAACTTCACTTATGTTACGCATGGGTTGTAGGGAAATAGGACTTTACTTAAACTACAAAAGTAATGTGGGGAATTTTTTTTAATGTTAGTTTTGAATTTTTTCTAATGTTAGTTAAATCGTGCTTATCAACCTTGATTCAATTATTTAACTTTAAGAATTGTGTTTTCAAAGCTTGTTGTCTTAGTATCCATATTGGGAAGTTATTTTATAATATTAGGTCCTAACTATTCAGTTGTTAGAATGCGTGACGTTGATAATTATTCTCATATATTTAACTTTATGTATCTAGCTTAGGAGTTATGTTTCATAGTTATTGAATGTGGCAGAGTGTTAATAATATTTAGGCCAGGAAAGTTAATAATAAAGTTAGGAATTATCCTTAACTTTAATAAGTGGATATCTAAGTTTATTTAGTATGACATATAATTTTGGAGGATTCCGTAATAAGTTTTTGTTATTTATTTGTGGAGACGTCATGCGTATGCTAATCATTAATGGGGTAACCACAGAACTTTAATGCTGTTAGCTACAATTTTTTGACTAGCACTAAAATAGGTCATTGTTGGGAAATCTCATTTAAGTTTATATGGTGTTATACGCCATATTTATAATGCTAGACATTGAAAGGATTATATGTTGTCATACGCCATATTGATAATGTTAGGCATTAAAAGTTAATTCACGTATGTTCATGGAAAGTTTTCTTGTAAAAACAATAATCATAGATTGTTATTATTGCACTTCAGCTTTTACAGATATTGTATTAAAAAAGAATATGCTTAGATTCTTTAAAGAAGTGATATGTTCTTTAATAAGATGTTGGCTGAAATAAAAGCAAAGTTTCTTTAAGACTTGAACTTTTTACTATTCTAGTTATGCCATTTATCCTTAGGTTTAGATATGTATAATTTTAATGCCCTTTTTAACTTAGCCTTCGACCTCGTCGTATTAAAACTAAATTGATTTCTGAAGGAGAACAGTGATATTACCCTCCTTCTAGGAGTGAGTGGCGTGCGTTGGAGATGGGTTGTGTACCCTGCTAATATTTCACAACAAAAACATAATATTGTTTTACCCTTCGCACTCCTATTTTTCTAAAATTTTTGGTAACATTAAATTTATTGTATTTGTATTGAATCCCTCTAATTCTAGAGCTTGGATTACAAAATAAATATTCCAAGTATACTATTCATGGTGTGAGATATATTTGTATAAACATTTATTTGTGTGTAAATTAATATTACAAATATGCTTTTCATGGCGTTAGCAATATTATAAAATTTGTATTTGTGTAAATAAATATTACAAGTCTACTTTTCACGGTGTGAGATATATTTATAAATGAATATTTAATTTATACTTTTCACGGTGTGAGCTATTTTTGTGTGAATAAATATTATAAAAACTGTTATGTTTGTGTTTTAACATCTACACCCCCCTTCATACGATCCTATAAAGACAATTTAATATAGCTTATAAGCTCTGTCTCAATTATTATGGACAAGTTGATACATTCATTTTCAGCCATTATCAGCAGTGATTCCCGCTGTGGAAAGACATTTTGTAGGCGACTTTACCCGTCACTTGGACACAATGTGTGACTTTAAACTTGATCAATTTACCTGGTATTATGCTTTATGGCACCCGGGATTCGATCAAGACGGGTCAAGTTCCCTCGTCAAATTCTGTAAGGGTTTGCCGGAAATGGATGACGTATGTAGTGATTTTCCACAGCTGATTATCCTGGACGACCTGATGCGTGAAGCCAGCGAAGTAGTCGTCTATCTATTCACCAAAATATACCACCATCAAAATATTAGAGTCATTTACCTTACACAAAATATATTCCACTAGGGCAAGGGCCAAAGAGACATTTCCGTAAACGCAAATTATTTTGTGCTTTTTAAAAATCCCAGGGATAAGGCTCAGATTCAACCCTTTGCCCATCAAGTCTGTCCTGAAAATCCCCGTGTTTTAAAAGAGGCTTACACTGTTGCTACAACTACTCCTCACGGGTATATATTGTTAGATTTCAAACAAGGTAAACCAGAATGGTTCTGATATAGAACCCACACAAATATCGGGTGCTGCGTGTACCTACCACGCAAAAGCTATAAAAACACCGACACTTCCCGATTACAGATCATTTTATAACCATGATTCCCAAAGTGCTGAAGCAGACCCCTCTGCCTCGTGCGATGTATCGTATGAATCCGCAGCAAGGTGTCTCCTTGCTGAAAACGGCCGACAAGAAACTGATTGATTCTGTTTGCGAGTGTGCCTACAAAACTTTAAAAGGGCAAGAGTCGTTGAAAAATGCGCAGAAGACAAAGTTACGTGCTCACAAGCAGGTATTGCGCAAGCTGGTCAAACGAGGAGAGTGATTGAACAAGAAGAGACGACAACTCGTTCAGAAAGGAGGAGCATTCTTGTCTTTACTTTAAGCACCTTCAATCAGTAGGGTCATAGGTTCCTTATTCAACAAGTAAATAATAGAACACACAAAAAAGATGATATTGGTGTCCCTGGAAACATTACACCGTTACAAACAAGACCACTAACAAGTGGCATCAGCAACAAATCTAGTAGTCTCCGAGTTGGACAAGGAAATAAAAAAAAATCCTAGCTTCAAAACTTGACAAGTCTAAATGGACTTTATACCAACAAGTGTTACAGCGCTATCTGCACTTTAGTCAACACCCTCAGCCGTCTGAAAATACCCCCACCACCCCCACCACCACCACCACCACCATGAACACCCCTGAAGTGTATGTACCTCCCATCCCTGCTGTACTTAATACTGTACCAGCACAGGCACGTAAAAAAACTGAACTCTTACTAGAACATATTATTTCCCGAGGCTGTATCTCTTGGGACTCAAACAGAGAATTGAGTATTCACGATACGCCTCTCCATAGACCGAATATTGTGGTTTAGTCAACGATCTGGTCAGACCAAGAAGACTCAGCGAACCGTTGGGGTGGCGAGAGTTTCTCACGCCACTGCAAAAAATAAACGATCCGAAATAATGTATTGTAAATCTGAAACGTTTGGCGCCCATTAGAGATTCGACGCCCATATGACAACCACTTACACAGTCGCAACGCCCTAAGAAGAAGAAACTGAAGAGGGTGGATGGAAACAAGTGGCTGCCATTCCATGCTTAATGGCCCGTTTAGTTGACATCTACTACGGCCCTTCTCATCCTGCAGGGTTTGCAGGGGTGGCGTCGCTCATAAAGGCGTCAAAGAAAGATCCCGAAAAAGTACGAGAATGGCTTCGTGCGCAGGACACTTATACCCTACACAAACTGGTGAAAAAAGTTTCCACGCAACAAGTACGTGGTGTCAAAGATTGATGATCTCTGGCAAGCCGATCTCATCGTTATGTGAAAATTCAACGACGCTGCTGTGTACTTGCTCACCGTCATCGACATGTTTATTAAGATGGGCTCGGTGAGGACGCTTCCATCCAAGACGGGGAGCGTCGTGAGAGACGAATTTCGGGACATTTTCAAACAAAGTGGCCGTAAACAGACGGACAAGGGGACAGTGTTCACGGCACGTAAAGTCCGAAAATTTCTCAAGCAAGAAGGCATGCATTACTACACCACTCATAATCTTGACGTGAAGGCAAGCATCGTGGAACGATTCAAAAGAACTCTGAAAGGACGCATGTGACGCTACTTTACCAAAAATAACACGCATAGGTATGTGGACGTCCTACAAATTTTAGTCGAGGCTTACAACGGCGCAAAACATTCCAGTATCATGATGGTGCCTACCGACGTTTATGAACTAATGTGCTTCAAGTAAGAGTTAATCTGTACGGCAAAAGGCGTTCAAGCTCGAATAGTAAGCCAAAAATAAAAGTCGGTGACACGGTGCGTATTAGCAAATCCAAAATGTTCTTTGAAAAGGGCTATGAAAGCAATTGGAGCGTAGCGATTTTCAAAGTCTGCAGTGTCATGTTGCGACAACCTGTCGTCTACAGGCTGAACGATCTTGATAGCGATGAGGTGGAATGAACGTTTTACGAACTCGAATTGTAACGCTTACGTCTCCCCGAAACATTTAAAGTTGATAAAATATTACATGTCAAGGGTAAAGGCGTCATAAAGAAAGTGTACGTGCTGTGGAAAGGTTACCCCGCCAATATTAATACTTGGATTCCTGCCAGATACGTCAGCGCCCTACCATGAAAGAGCAGTTTTGCATCACTTTGCCGAGCGACAGATCTATGGGATATTTCCCTAAAAATACCCTCACGAATTTCACCACGCAACCTCCTTACCGTCATACACTAGAAAGATGGTGGGAAGTCGCTCAGGCTGAATTTCAATATCCGTGTTCTTTCAACACCGTACCCGAGGGTCAAAATATTGTATGGTACAACTGGGTGGACACTACGGCGTGGAACAAATATTCAAGGATCATATCCCTGCTGGAAACTACAGCACTATCCATGAATTTATCAAAGCTCTAAACGACGTAGAGGCGTTTAAAGGGGATTCCATAGTTGTATTCAAACAAACAAAAAAGTGGACGTTGTATCTTCTTCACAAAATATACGGCTACTGATTCTATCAAGCTAACTAAGTCTACAGCTCGGTTTCAGTCATCTGACTATTGAGATAAAAATACCAAAGTCACCGTACGCCGCCAATATTCTACTAGGGCTGCCCTCGCAAATGTACATCTACACGGATATCGTCGATCCTCAGCCCGTGGGTGACATTGTGACACCGCTGTTACGTATCGTCAGTATTAACAACTCTAACTATCTCTACGGCATACATAAGACAGTTAGCTATGATCCGTTTCACTACATTCCAGTGCTTAGAAGGGAAATTATTATTATTATTTAGCACCGCGTCTTACTACCCGTTCAGTCAAAGGGAAATTGAAAGCCTAGAAATCAATATAAGAACAGGCACGGGTGAACATGTATCATTCGAGTTTGGAAAAGTGTGCGTGAAACTTCATTTTCGACGCTGCTCAACATGAACTGTCCCTACCAAAGATACGTTAACCGGGCTGGAACAGGTATATTTTCGATCTACCACGGTGTTCCCTCTCAACGAGGCCATGGGATAGGAAGTTTTTTCAGCGTCCTTTTCAAAAGCGTCGTACCGTTGCTGAGAAGTGGCGCTAAAGCCATCGGAAAACAGGCGCTTCATACGGGTATCGACGTGCTCTCCGACATCGCCAATCAACGGCGTCCTTTCAAAGAGGCGCTAGGGCCCCGTGTTGGCGAGGCTGGAACTAACTTGAAACGCAAGGCGGATAAGAAGATTGACACACTGATGACCGGCGCAGGCTATAAAGGGCGTCGTAAGAAGCACCAACGTCAGTCTCTGTCGTTGCCCGACGAAAAAAGTTCAATAAAGTAGCAGCATATATTTTCAGTTAAAATTGTCGTTTCTATACCCCCAGCCTGAGAGTGTGCCAGCAGTGAACTCGATCTCTTTTCCATTCCACCCAACAAACCAATCTTGAATTTGGGCAATGGCTCGAGTACAAACCTGTCTCTTGGCTCACCGATGATTCGTCCATCAAATTTACCGTTACCGGTCAAGGCGAGTTCTATATAGATCTTTCCCAGACTATGCTCTATCTCAGGGTGGCTATCATGAAACCCAACGGTGGCGCTTTCACAGAGGTGGATCAAGTCGCTCCCGTCAACAACTGGTTGCATTCGCTATTCACACAGGTGGATGTGATTCAAACAAAAAACTAATATCACCACCCAGCAACACATATGCTTGTAGATAGTACATTGAGACTTTGATCAATACATCAGTGAAGCCAAAATAGCGCATTTTACTTGTGGTCTGTGGCTCTCATACACCTCCGGAAACATGAGGAAGTTAATGCAGACATCAAGGGGTTTGAAGCTCGTCGTAGTCACACCTCTATAAGTAAGAATGTATATCTTTTGGGGTGCCTTTATGGTGATGTGTTTAACCAAGAGAAATACATTTTGAACGGCACCGAACTCAGAGTAAAGTCGGTCAGTTTCATAGACGGGTTTAGTCTTATGACAGTCCCTGAACTCCTTCAATTTAAGGTTCACATCGTTGAAGCCGGTCTTCTAGTGCGACGTGTCAAAGTAGCACCTTCTATACTGTTGGCACATGCCAAAGCATTAAACGTAAGTCCCGCAAAGTATCCCATCACCAGTGTGGAAGTAAAAACACTCACTATTCCTACGGGCGTGCAAGGGAAATCACTGGACAACGCATTCACTAAACAGTTACCCAAACGATGCATCGTGGGGTTTGTATCAAACGCGGCGTTCAACGGAGACGCCACCAAGAACCCGTTCAAGTTTCAAACCTACGGCATGAACCACTTCTCACTGTAAGCGGACGGGGAACAAGTGCCGTAGAAACCGCTACAGCCAAATTTTTCAAACGGAAACTATGTCATGTTATACCACACATTGTTCTGGAACGGGTATCCACTTCATGAACGAAATAAGCGACTTCCCACGGAAGCCTTCCCTAAGAGATATCATCTCTTGGCTTTTGATCTCACACCAAATCTGTTCGCCCACATGACATCGCATTGGAATTTTAGGAGGGATGGCTCTTTGAGCATCGAAGTGAGTTTCACTAGATATCTCCCCGAAACCGTCAACTCTATCGTGTACGGGGAGTTTGCCAACATAATCACCATTGACAAGGACAGAAACTTCGTGACCGATTATGGGAGTTAATATAAACGGCTTCACGCCCCTACCCCAATAATTTAAGCCATGGACGTCATTGTGGATTTACAGAGCTTCATAGACGACGGCAAAGAGTTTATCGTTAAGAAACTGAGTGTTTTATCTGTATACGGTACATTACTTCAACATTGGGTGTTAAAAACCCCATACGCTATCGAGGAACTTTCCACCGATGCCAGAAAGAAAGCCGACTATATCGTAAACAATCTACACGGTCTTCCCTGGGATAGTGGTGATGTGAATTACAGGCTGCTCGAATCCCTCATCTCCCGTGCCACAATGCGTGCAGAAACCGTCTACGTCTAGGGGGCCGAAAAGAAAAAGTTTCAAGTCAAATAAACGTCTAAACCCATCGTAGATCCGTATGACAGAGGGTGTTCGTCAGTGAAAACACTTAATCTGGGCCACACCATGTGCATGGCACATAGTTCTGTATGGAATTTCTGTTCGGCCTTTATCGTTTAGGGAATTCGAGATTGGATGATTGAAAATGGACACGCACACCATAAGACGTTTGCTGAAAACAAACCCGTGGTTCCGTTCTGTACGGTTGGGTGTTTTCCCTTCTGATCAACTACCCGCAAGAATAGCTCGACCTGCCGCTCTAGTCATCAACACTGATCCACACACCAAGCCTGGGACGCATTGGGTCGCCATATTTATTGACAAGAACGGAGTGCGAGACTATTTTGACAGTTATGGTTTTCCGCTCCGTATAAAGTCACATCTGGCATATATATGCAAAAACACTTCCCACACGTACCATAGCACACTACAACTTCAAAGTATCGCCTCAGAGATTTTCGGCCACTAATCTCTCATGTACCTTTTCTATCGCTCCCAGAACATTACGATGAAAACTTTCCTAAGATTATTCTCGCCCACCAATCATACAGGCAACGACGCTAAGGTGGTGATATATTACAACACATTTTTCAAGACTGTAGGGTACTTCCGTCCTTCAAGAGGCTACGTACAAGAAGCGTGCACCTATAAGAGGGGCGTCCCGGTGGCGTGCTGACCATAGTCGCTACAATCGCCGAAACGAACAAAGATCATGGAAGGTCAACACGTTTGCGCCCGCAAAGCAAAGCCGGTGAAGCCGCTCGCCATCACTAGTATTTTCAACAATTTGTTCCCACTGGATGGAGTCAACGCCAAGCGAGTCATCGTCGGTATGAGCGTCAAGAACAACTTTACGCCCTATGTCCAGCTAGAAAAATGCGGAGGGAGCTGTGCGGTGTTGAGCCATACAGAGTTGCAAGAACTGGGCAGCTACAAATCGGTCATATCAAAGTTTTTCAGCAACACGCAACCTCCTCAGAAGTTTAGTCTGACTAATCATTAAATCTCTCTGAAACGCATGTGCGGTGACCGTATGGTTGTCATCAGCGAGAAACAAGACGCCAGACTCAAGCGAGTCACCTATTTAGCACCTAGCTTCTTTGTGATGTGTGGGACCTCATCGACGCCTCTGTCAACCGACGGGACATGTGGTTGACACCCGTCGCACGCTATTGCTACGATTTGATCGACACACTCGTCGTAGATGTATGCAGGACGCTAACAGAATCGGCGGATTTCGTCGATCTCGAACAGCCTACAGTGGAAACGCACATTAAAAAATCTGGATCTTATCATTGCTACCTACTATACACGTCAAGTCGTCGGTTTGGACTATTACATGCTGGATTGTGAACTAATAACAATTTTACTAAGACATCTAAGAGACACTGTAGAAAAACGTATGAACGAATATATACGTCATTCCTGTAAAAATGTATAATAGTAAAACCTTTAATTTCCGTATAATAAATAAATATATATATTTGTAATATCTGTGTTTTATTCACTGTTTGCTCCTTACGAGTCCCAACTTGTCTTGTCTGCCCGCCAACCTGGTGCCAGGGTTGCGATGACGTCATCGGGAAACCCCGTTGCCCGGGTCAATGACCTCAATATCAATTCTTGTCTCAACTCGTCTTTTCGTGCTGCCATGCTGGCGCCAGTGTTGCACGCGATGATTACGTCATTGGGAAACCCGTTGCCTGGGCAATGACCTCGCGATCCATTTGAACCAACCCCTACCGGGTAGGTACATATTATACATAGAAAAAACAGAGTCATTTAAACAAATAGATTTATTATAGTAAACAAAAGATAAATTGTCATAAATACAAGTTTCACAAGATTGAACAATTAGCAAAGAGCAAATAAAGAATGTAACATCTACACAGTCTCACTTGGTAGAGTTTTATTAATAGGTATCCATAAAACTTGATGGATCCTCAGCTGATAAATCCAGCTAATTGAAGGCTATGAAACAGGTGTCACAAAAGTACTACTGCTGGCCTTATTCCCCTATGGTACTGCCAGAGCATAATATAGTACGTTGATAACTATTAATATCAATGCTAAATCAAAACCTAATCACAGGCAAATATAAAGATAGAATAATTAGCGCGGACCCCACAATGAATCTAGGGCAATTTCCTTGGGTTGCGCCATTAAGCCAATACTCAGCTAATTCACAGTTTTCAACAACATTTACATATAAAGTCCTAAACTTGTTTTTAAAGAAAACAGACATCCTGGTAGTAGCCCCCAATATAAAAAACTAATGTTCATGACGTTTAGGACGTCATGACTAAATTCGGAACAAAGGAGTAACGAACTCGTGACTCAGACTAAGTCTCAACACTAACATTCTTAGCCAGAGGCTTTAATGTAAGAACAGTGCCATGTGACACATAAATAATCTTAGCAAACATCTATGCTCAAGTTAGACATACCAATTTAGTAAACCAAAACAAAAACCATTCTTCTAGAAACAAACGTGGCTTCTCTTAAAATAAAGACATATAATTTTCCTTTGAAGAAGGATGCATACTTTACATTACTTTACTAAAGTCCAAGTAGCAAAGACTTGGCCTCGACGACAGGATACCAGTACCTCTGAACGCGTCGTCCATGTCCACGGCGAATAGAGTAGGGCGACCCCTTATCCAGTTGTCACGGCTGAAGGTGGCGAGTCTGACGCCGCAGTCTCCATGGTCTTTCGTGTCGGTGCTGGGCGGTGAATATTCCTGGTTGTCTCGACGCGCTGTGGAACCTTTCTACGATTTGCTATCCCAGGCCGGCCTGTATATATACCCAACCTGGCTAGGACAAGAAGAAGAAGAAGAAATGTGAAATAAAAAAGAAAGAACAGACAGAAATAAAGGAGAATAAACGTGGGGAGTAAAGGAAAACAAATGAACCATATCAAAGGTTCTTCAAATGACCACCAGTATCTCTGTGTGCGCAACAGGTCTAGGAGTCGATCCTTGACCTCCAGTCTCTTCACCAGCTGAGTTTAGCAAGCGCGCACGTGAGTCGGCTATGGTCGAGAACCTCGTGTTTTTAAAAGAATGATATCCGCAGACATATGGCTGGGGTGAGCTTGTTCATAAATATATTATATCATAATATATCTGTATTAATTTACTTATTTAATATCCACTGTTATTTTTATGAGAAGTAAGGATATAGACATATTTTTAAACATTTTTCATGTGCGTACACCACGGGGCCGTAGAACGCCCGTTTATGAATTATTATTAACCAGGAAAAGCGAGGAGTTAAAGTCTTTAGTTCATAAACATAATAATATTAGCCTTCTTCTTTGATATTTAACACCGTAATTATCATAAGACAATATTTTTGATCAACCACGTGTTAGGAGGTTAGACGATAGGTAACTTTCGTATTTCAGAAGATATAACTTTAGAGACAGATTATATTAAATATGCTGATTTAATTTCTGTCTCGCATAAAATCCCGAAAATATTAAATATTTTCTTGTAGCTGTTCAACCATTTGGTTGACACGCTACACATTATTGTCTCAACTCGTCTTATCAATCCGCCATAATGGCGCTGGGTTTCAATGACGTCACCGGGTGGTGGTTGTGACATCAGCGGAAAGAACTCAGGGGGGGAGGGGAATGTTTGCACCCGTTATGCGCAGTGGTCACTACTCGGTAAGCGGAGTAGCAGAGAAGATGCCCCCATTCTACACAAGACAGCCATAGAGAGAGGTTCGTGCAGCGCCCTTATGCAAAAGCATCACGGACTGTATGCGCCCAAAATAAATAAATTACAACGCCCCAATCCTAGCCAATAATTAATTAACAATAATCAATTAACAACTATTAATAATTACTTAACAATCATTATTAATTAATTAACAATCATTAATAATTAACCATCAAGAACCAACTTGTCCAGGAGGCGGGATAGCAACATACCCGGGGGGTTGTAGTGGGGTGGGGGTATGGGAGGGGTGAGGGCTTTCGTAATCAGAGGGGAGGGGGACTATTTTTAGCAGCCAATCAGAGAGCAGGAGGAGGGTCACGTGACAAAATATAACCAATCAGGGCAGAGTGGGCCCATTAATCGCCCGGACTACTTATATATATATCCATTTTTTTTATTAGTACACTTCATTATTTGTTATTTTATTGTATCCTTTGCTGTTGGTGGTGATTTAGCCATTCAACGACGAATTTCAGGAAACTTTTATTATTCGGTAATTAAAAATAGTTGTTCTTTTGAAAATGAACGTCATGTATAAATTAACTGAGGATATATTTTAATTTTTAAATAATTCGGAGATGGTGGTAAAATACTTAATTTGATTGAGAATAAAACATCAAGTGAAACATCTTTCAATATCATTAAATATCATGAACCAAATAATATCGAAACTCATTTTTATATATGTGAGGCATATATTATCAAATAAAAATTTATTTCTGTATATCACAATCTTTACATTATTGTGACAAAGCTAACAACTGATTCCGGCTCCATAGTCTTTGTGAAGCGTTGTATACAATCTCACGGTCTATGTATTTTTCAAAATAATAGATTGTGTTTATCTCGTTCTTTGTTTTTTAGTTATACATTTCCTTCTCCACAACTTCATTAATTCATGTATGTACCCACATTTAGACCTTATATTAATGAAATACATCTTTGTCATTGATGCTATATGTGTATCACTATCAAACATTGAATAATTAATATAAATCATTTAGGAAGGTTAACTAAACCTGATTTCAAACCTAAACATGTGCTAAGAAGGAGTATCCATATTTACCTTGCGGTTAGCTCATAACCTAACACAGATTCAAACTTGTACTAAGGATAAGGAAGTAATAAATTGTATTCGAATTTGCGTTGTAGTTTGCTCACAGCCTAACCTGACTTCAACCCCGTCTTAAGGATAAAGAAGTAAGAATGTGTATCCGCATTTGCGTTATTGTTAGCTCATACTGTAACCTAACCCAAATCAAACCTGTCATAAGGATAAAGAAGTATGAAGGTGTACCTGCATTTGCGACAATCAAACCCATTTTCAAAACTGTCTTAATGATAAAAAGTACCCCCTCCCAGCCGCAACTTTCATTATTATCGTCACAATACCATTATTACTTGTCAAACGTCCCATAAAAATCCAAACAAGGCCATTCAATGAACTTCTAGGACACATTACTGGTCATTTAATGATATTACCTCAAACATTTGACAAGGCCATTCAAGGACACACCAAAGTTTGAAAAACAATAAGGTCACTAACCACAGAAAAAAATGTAAGCAAACGGAGTTATTTTGGCTTATAAGGGTGATATCACTACTCATCTCACACTGGGTGTGGCTTCTTGACTTTCATAAGTGGACTCATCAGAGATGACCCTGCTCAGCTTCTATATTCATTCACTAGAGCACTGGCACAGTCCTCGCGTGACATTTAGAGCAAGGGATGAGAAATATTGACCTGAATACTGTATAACGAATCTAATAATTCACTGCACTTAGAGAATGGTTTTCCACCCCATAATTATCTTTTTTCCTAAATATTTTGTAGAATTAAAAGAGCAACACAAAAAATATTTTTCTATGTCAAATTTTTTTTGAAAAATTCCTGTTGGGCCTGGCCCCTGTTGTCCCTAAGAATGTTCCGCCCCTGATGTAAATATATATTTGTGTATTTACACATACATATTTTATACATCTAATTCATATAATTTGAACTTTTTTTTATCTTATTGAAAGCCCGAGAATTTGTTAACATTAATAGTTTTTTTGATGAAAAACCACGCTAAAATTTGTAAATAAAACAAAGCATGTTTAAAGGTTAGTTCATCAGCGCTGCCACACAAGCGTCTTACTCCATAAAATAATCTTTCCCACGTCCAGCTTCTATTATTGGGAAGCAATCATGACACTAATAATAACGAGATAGTTTGTTTATTAAAGACAAAATTTTAACTTGCAAAATTTTACATTAGTAACTAAGCCGGCAAGAAGGAGATTTGTATTTAATAATTTCACAAAAACCTTAAGGAATTTTGGTTTATAATCTTAACTCAAGATTATGTGGTTTAGTCCCGACAGGATTCACTTGATGCAATCTTTCTCTTCAGTGGACTCTCAGCCAGTTCACCATACAGGCCATATAATGTCTCGTAGGGTTATTATCTTCAAAAATTATTAGTAATCTGATACGTATCAAACAAGCCGCTCACTCAAAGTAGTCAACCGACATAACCAATTATCGTTTCTTTGTTATTTGCACAAGAGAGATGGTGGCATGTGACATCTTTAAACAATAAATAGTAAACTGAGATTGAGAATTGTACAAAATTAAAAATATAAATAAGCTCAATTTCTCTAAATACCATTATTAAAAAAGTCAATTATTTTAAAATAACTATTTGCATATCTTATTAATTTCTATCATCCTGTTTCTGTTCACATTATTTTATTTCGTACGGGCGCCATTTTCGGAGTTATCAATCACATTGATTGCACGTGCTGTCAAAAGGAAATGGTCAAACTGGGGACTGGCGGTTCGAGGCTCCTTACATTCCCATATTGTTTCCCATTCTCCCTCCATGCTAACATCAACTCAATCCAGTTTCATAATCCCTACAAAAATGGTGTAACCATGCGGATAGTCCGGACGGCTAATAAATAAGCCGTTCTAAATTTGAAAGATAATTTATTTATCGGGGGAAAATAACGTTTCTCAGTGTGCACCGTGCTATACACGCGTGTGGACTACGGATGAGGAAGGGAGGACTTGGAAGAAATCTACACGCATTTGAGTAGGAAGGGATTGGGAGACATTTGAGGGAAAACATCCTCAGTATATCTGGCTGGGATGTGAGCCCTGACAACTCCACGTTGCAAATCCTATCTATTGCGAAAGTGACACCACCTATGCGGGTGTCAACATAAGTTACAAATTTACAAAATGTCATCGATCGATGAACTAGAACAAGGTGTAAGAGTGGAGATAAAATAAAGAAGAATAAAACTCTTTGGATTTTTTTTATCACTGAGTCTTACTACCTGCTCGGATTATACGTCCTGTCATTGGAAGTCTAGTCTCTTGCGAGAGTGTTACCTCAGACCGTGCGGCCACCAAAACGAGTTTGAAATTAATTGAGTAGGCTTATATTATAGAAGCTAGAATTTAAATTAAGGTTTGAAAACAGGAAGGAAAAAGTAATAAAAACAGCACTAAATATAGAAATGAACTAAATACATTTATTCGCTCATCCCATATACGCTTATACTAATCATTCCTTTTCGAAATTACAATCGACAAAAACATTATTAGAGAAATTAATTCCGGGCACACTATAATTAATGTATATTTGTTTGATTGTGGTTCAGAAAACACTACTAAAATTGAACCTCTTGAAAGGCGCGGATTTGGCCACCATCTTGAAAAAGGACAAAACAATGTACATATATATTAATATTTTTAAATATCTCGTCTAGTATCAGCTTTAGAGCAACATTTGTAGTCACCGAAATTAAAGGGGAGTAAGTTATCTACTAAGAAAGTTATATACAAGACAGTTTAGAAGATCTAGGCACCGACATATGTGTTTGTTTGGGGCGTTTGCTTCTTTTTTATTATTACTGGCAACTTGCAGCTACACAATTTGTTTAATTTTTCTGCTTTATAAGATTTGTATTGATTCCAGTCAAGAAAATCTTTGGTTTACTTTGTACTCGTTTCCACACTATATAGAGGTAAAGTAAGTCAGTGTTTTTTTCTTTATGTGGTATCCTCAAGACGCCTAATACCCTATACTGACCTTAAGTTTCTTTTGAAGTTGAGGGTTCAATCAATTTTAAATTCTTTTTCTTTTTGTGCTATAACCATTATAGAACATTATATGCTTCGATATCATCCTAGCTTAATACAACATCCATCTCATATTCAGGAGCTAGTTGATAATAGTCGGAACATTCCAAACAGTTTTCTATTTAACTATATTTTCTCCTCGTCTTCATCTAATTCATCTACGACTTCAATATTTGAACAAGATTTGCCCTGGCATAAACCCTACATTATGGAGCAATACAAACCAGATTTGTGACAGCTGAATGGTGCATTTCCAAAACGTCGTAAATGCCAAAATTAAAATTTTTCAGGAGAGAGATAAAACTAATTTTCTTCTAATTTAATATCGTTAAAGACATGAAATATTACAATGTTATTTAAAGGTACATTAGAAATAAAGAAAATATGTTAAAATGTATTTATCATTAATGACATATGTTAAAAAAAATATCAAACTTCACTTTAGTTCCAAAACGTTGTAAGTGCCAACAGAGTTGCAAGTCAAAACGTTGTATATGCCAGCATTATTGTTGTTGGACAGCTGCTGTCTTAAGAGACAAATTCAGATTTAAAAAAATGATAAATTTAATAATACCTCATAAAAGAATTCAGCTACACCAGCTGAATATACATTGAATTATTTTTTATATAAAAAATATAATATACCGTAACAATAAAACTGCAAAAGAGAAATTTCAATACACCATAATGAATAATAAACAGTTAATTATTTTTTCAAAGAAAATGTAA
>CABFOW010005249.1:0-32215 GCA_902141385.1 Timema californicum
GGGACGTCAAACCAGAGGAAGATTCAAGAGAAACTAAATCTGGGGTAGAGTCAAGGGACGTCAAACCAGAGGAAGATTCAAGGGAAACAAAAAATGGGGAATATTCAAAGGAAGTATTTTTAGCGCCATATCTTACTACCCATTCGGGTTATCCACTTATGTACTAATACACTATTGGTTTTGTGAATTAAGGAGGTTCTAATCCTATCTATAGGAAGTGTACCCGCATTTGGGTGGAAAGAGTAGAAAACCACCCTCAGTACATCCAACCGAGATTCGAACCTCGGTCTCCCCCTCATCGGCAGTCTAGTCTACTGTGAAAGTGGTGTATTAGACCAAATGGCCACTGAAGCAGGTTCAAAAGAAGTTAGGAATTAAGAACTAGCGGAACTTTTAAAACTACATCATGGATTCAGGACTAAGGCTATCTTTATTTCAATACATAAATTTATTGATTATTTGATTTAATAGAATTAATTATGCTTATTTAAATTCCAAGAAATTTAACATAAAACTTATTTCTGTTTTTATTCTAAAATTAAAATATTTTCCCGTGATATTCTATGTATATATTTCAAAATAAAATTCCTTTATAAAACTATCACAAACTCAACTATGAGAAAAGTGCAGTCAATTTGACGGAAACTAACTATCTTTAAAATAGAGTAGGACCAATTATATTTAAATTAACTCCAAAGTTTTCATATAAGTTTGTATAACCGAACCTACTAAGACTAAACTGAACAAAATAAAAATGGCCCATGTGAACACTTGTTTATTTTTAGTACCTATTATTATATCATACCTCGCATTATCTTTATAATATTTGAAATTTAATAAACCAAAAAATCAGCCTCGGAGATCAGCTTAGTTGGCAAAACCAATAATAAGCAATATAGTTGATCGACCTAGCCCTAGTTTTAAATCAAATGTGTTGAATTAATATGCTAAAAATGTTAGCAGACTCCAATAATTAAATATTTCAAAACATTTTGATAATCACTTTATAAACAATTTAGGTTCACTAAAAAAATAATGTAATCAATAGCCCTAACCTCAAAAGGTGAAATATCAAATAAAGATCACACCCCATTTTTTGAACCTTAGTGCAGGGGTTGATTAATATTTATAAAAAGGTGGGTCTGGCTACTTTTTTTAAATATTGTCACAAAAATCTGTCCTCCATGTGATTCTTTTAAAACCTGAGACTAAAGTATGCACTGGTTTCTGGTCTGATTAGATTCATTTGTTAAGCAACTATGAATGCTATATTATAGTTTTTAAATAAAGAGAATATGATACAAGGATTTATTTTGATTCTAAATTTTGAAATAAATATGAATCTTTCATTTATAAAATTTGCTAAACATCTTTGAAAGAAGGTACAGGAGAGTTGGATATAAAACACAAAAGGAATGAACACAATATGGTTGTTAAGTTGAAACGAAGAACACAATTCACAGTTTACACTGCTGCCACTGGACCAGGAGGTAATGGCTGCATCTTGGAGAGAATCCATTGTTACCGCCCAATCTCCCGACCTAGGTTTCATTCTATCAAAACTCATCAGGGAGGAATGTGAAATATACAATGCAACTTTAAAAAAGTTCATGAAACCAAACAACAAAAGGGAGAAAAGGGAAATTGGTAAAGGATTATAGGACACTTAGATGGGAACATATGAAAGGAACGACTACCAAAGGGCAAATACAGGAAATAGATGCAAATATATATCACTATAAAGAAAACCTCTTTTACTTGGGCTTGGGAGGTAACAATTGATTTTCTTCAAGAGACAGCCATTACCTCTTTGTCCAGTGGCAGCAGTGTGACATGAACCAAGAACCCCACCCCCCATTACTTTGTTTAAAAATGTAGATGTCCCTTTTAATTCTATTATTGATTGTCACCCAGCGACAGTCTGGTGTCAAGATGTTTTCAGCGCCGGGAAGTTGTCAAGTTGGTATCCTTCCCATATTTGTTTGAGTTCAACTAAATATGCATGTTCGGACCTCGCGCCCACTGTATTTGTTTTAGTCGACCCTAGTTCACATTATCACAAGAGAATTGGGTTTAATTTACTTTTCCTACGAATTTCAGCAGTTTATAAAAACCCAGAATTTTGGGGAGTTGCCATTCGATTTGAGTCTCATCCTCAAGCCCTGTCGGTGTTTGATCCTGCTTCTACTTAACGGTTCATGAGGTCCGCGTCGCTCTGCTCTTCATCAATAATTGTGAGAATCATGAAAATGTAACAATAGATAATGGATCTCTAATAATAGAATGTTTAAACCTAGGTACATTCTTCCTTGGATCCAGAGCAATTTCCCTGACGTAATTAACTACCGAGTACATCCCATGAGCTGTTGTCTCTAGAACTTTGAAAAGAAGTCCTAGCCCGAGGAAGTCCAGGCTGGATCTCAGACCCCGAGGTTGGGGAGACAACGGTACAAATTTGAGGTTCAGTGATCGTGAAGGAGTTATTCTGGTTACAAGGAACATCCGGCATGGAGTGGATCAGGATTGTTGACAGGGATCCCCTTTCCGAGAATGGGTCTAAATGGTTACACGCATGTTCCTAACAACTACTATGTCGCCCTAATTAGACAAATTATGAGATGAACCCATGATAAGCCCCACAGCCAGTTGTTACTATTAATATTCTGCAGGTTCTAGTCATGCTCATGATACCAGACTAGATATATACACATGAAGGGAGGGCAGGTAGTTGTGACAGCAGGGTAAAGTGTGAACTGTGTTCTTCTTTTCATTGTAACAGCCATTTTGTGTTGGTTCCTTTTATATGTTTTTATCCATCTTTTTTGTAACTTCTTCCATAAATGCATAGCAAAATACCTCAAAAAGTGAAAATAGACTTTCCTTAGAGATACACAATAATATTTGAAACTTTGTATTGAATTTGAATCTTAGTAAGACTAAGATTCGGATTTGAATTTAAAATTTCAAAGATTATCAAAAAAGGAATCAATCCAAAACAAGCTACAAAAAGTAAAATATGTGTTTATTTATGCAGGATCAATGAACCAAAACTTTATCGAGTTAAGAAAAAATTAAAAGATCTGGCTGACACAAAATGCTCACAAGACTTCTTAAAATGATAAGAAACAATAATTGATAACTTACAAACAACAAAGGTACAATGTTGCGAGAAAGCTGAGCAGAACAAAATTATTTGTTTTGCTCAAATGTTGGTTTCGCTTTTGATGATTAAAAATACCAACGACAAGAAAAGATTTAAATTATGCATCAGTCGTTAAGTTTTCCTTGGTTTATTCTTTAGAGATATAACAAACTATTTAACTTCAGTGTTTGTAATCCAATTTTAATTTTATTTGAACATATTGTGTTATCTTAGCAATTATTATTTCTTTTCTTATTAATCATTACCAAACAATGGAAGAAGTAAAAATAAAACACTCCTGTTCAATATAAATAAGTACTCACCTCTGCTTGAGCAAGTCTTAGAATAGACACACCTCGTACCAGAGTGTACCCCAGATTGCCAGGTCGCAGAGTGCGAAGGCTGAGATCAAGTCTTGACCAGAGAGATTCATCATAAGCTATACGGCGCCAGCGTTTACAAACAAATGCACATCGAACCAGAGATTTTTTTGGCATGTGACGAAAGATTGTTAAGACCATTTCATCAGAAAGTTTGCTGAAAGCATCTGAAATATAATGTAGAGACAACATATAAACACACAAGATATGCAATTCAATATAGGAAACTTAACAATAAAATACTGTAACAAGCTAAGATATGAATTCTATAGTATTTCATCAACTTTGCAATCACTGTTCTTTAACAGTTCTTAATTGACATAATTAAATCAATGTTCTTTAACAGTTCTTAACTGACAATTAAAGTGACAACTTTATACTTTTTTTAGTTTGTGTAATGTTCTCAATACATTTAACAAGAGACCTGAACAACTTGGATATGCCCCAACCAGATTGTAAAACATATGATCCGCAAGCCAATTGCGGTCAACTAGTGGTTAGCCACCATAAAAAACACTCATATTGTTAACAGCAACCCGCTTCAATGGCAGGCCGCGTGATCTAACTCACTACTCTCGTGTTGGACTAGAATGTCGAAGACGGGGAGAGTGGGACTCGACCCTGGTCGGGCGCAACGAGGGTGGTTTTCTTTGAATGATTTACCACTCTCCCTCCATGCAAATGCGGGTGCACTTCCCCTAAATTAAACCTTCCTGATTCTGAACACACTAGTGTTATTAGTCTTGTCAAACAAATGATAATGGGTTTCTTTAAACCAAGTTTTCTCATCAATTGGGACCCACACATCTCATCACTCACATTTTGGAATATTTTGCACAATTTAAGTTTTACTGGAGAGAACTTTATCGTAAAATTCAAGGTGATTCAGTTGGAAACACTGTTTTCTGGTAAATTGCATCAAAAATGTGACTAGTAATGTTTATGCCACAGTAGTCTTTTAACTAACTTAATATTTGTTATGTTGAGTGAATAGTTTATAATATAGTGTATATAAAAGCGGTGTCTATTCTTCAACATGACACGTACATAATAGTACATAATTTATCATAGCCCTCTACACGACAAATTATTAGAGCAAAGAGTGAACTTTTAGGACTTAGCCAAGGTCTCAGAAAGTTGAATAGTTTATGCTTCGTGTTTGAAATGCAATAAGTTCTGTAAATAGTATTCATTAACATTTGTTTATTCATTGTTGTGATATAAAATTATGTAATTCCCTTTTTCCATAATAACATAACCCCAAATTGTTGGCTAGCTCCCACCAGTTTTGCCAACCTTGGTATTTAGTCTTTAGATCTAGTATCTTTAGGAATTCAAATAGAGGCTAATTAAATTTTCTAGCGACCAAGTATTGTTAAAATGTGTATGAATTTCAGAATCCCCAAAATATTATTAGTGATATAATTTTTCCTTATATAATTTTTTTCGGGCTGTTACAAGTAACTATGTTCTAATTTATTTATATTTTACTCCGAATTAATAATCCAAGGCATTAATTTAGATCCAAAGAATCTTCTTATATAATTATACTGTTGACAAGTATGCAGTGTGAGTAAACATGTAATTTTTTTTAATTGTGTTTACTTACTCACAGATTAAGTAACTTAACGTATTATTCAAAATGGAATGCTTAATATGTGACAAAGAAATAGATGAAGGAAAAGAAGTATTCTTTGAGAGAGGACTTGAGACATTGATTCAAGCTAGCAAAGATAGAAGAGATGATAAATACAATATATTTCAAGTATTGAAAAACATTCCAGTAAACAAAACCTGCCGGAATAAATAACTATACAAGAATTATAAATAACTATCACAACCATCAACTTCTCAAGCATGTCCAGTGCTTTGCTTGGAAGTTGCTAGATTCCATTTTAAGTGATTTTTTATTCTGCGGAAAGAAAACTAGTTTTGCTGACTTAAAACGTCCAAAAAATAGACACCTCACTATATATAATGTGGGGACTATTGATTTTTGTGAAAAAATTGTTTCAGTTTGTGAACAACACAATGAGTGTGCGCAGGAAGTTTACACACGTGTTGCTAACACCAGTGACCTAGTTGCAGATGAAGGTCTTTATCACTTTGACAGTTACAACAAATTCAAGCGCATTGCACAGAAAGATAAGGCAGGTGTTCCAGAAGATTCAGCTGCTACCTCTGCTTTCAAAGAGCTTTTAGATTATATTGAAATTAATGATTAGTGTCAATATATTTTAGTGAGATGAAACGAATTATGATCCAAGTTTCTGGTGCACAGACAGAAGACCTTTATAGTGACCGCTGGCTAAAATGTAAGCTCCTTTCCGATTACAAGTCAAAAATAATTAGTACAGAACTTCATTCTGCAAATAACGTTTTCAGCTTCATAAAGACAAGCCAGAAGATTTTAACAGAGCAATGAGATAGAGACCAAAAAAACTGATGATACTAGTGAGCGATTGATTATGCATTGTCCAAACAGCTGCCAAAGTCATTAAAGAAGACATTTTTAATATGGTGTATGATTGTAGTATGTATCCAAACATTGATGACAAGAATGGTGGCAATAATTTAGTTCTACCAGACCTTGAAGCTTTCATCGACATTCTTATTGGAACAAAAACTACCCCCACTGCGGCAAGTGTTGCCCACAAGAAAACTTTAATCAACCATTCAATCACTGTAGCATTCTTAACTCTATTTCAATTGAGACTTTCTGTACATCTGTATTGCTGTTATGGTTCAAGACATCTGATAGATATTATGAATGCCATAGTGTATGCTCTTCATATAAAGAAGCCACAAACCACCTGAATGTTGGCATTAATAGCCTACAGTACAACCAGATGCATTCATACAGTTTGGCTTCGATAATACAAAAGTAAACACAAGAACCCTGGATGGCTTAGGTACCTTTCATGCCCTTGAGAAATAAAATGTGTTACTTTTGGAAAGTCAATCTCAAAATCCCCTCCAAGGACACGGAACATTGGTGAAAAATGTGACACATCATCAAATCAAAGACCAATAACTACTTACAAAAAACCTGCCACATCAGGCTTGAAGGACATCCCAAGTGAACATGGAGATTCAGTTTCTTGAGGTTTCAAACTTGATATCTTATGGTTGGCTGGATTTAATGAAGTTTATAATAAATTGTCAAGTTGGAATGGATTTATGGAATCTGCAGTTAAAAGTGAAACATGGGATGTAAGTCGTGTAATAATGGCTTTGCCTTTCATTAACCTAGAACCGGATAATCTGACAACTCTTTATTCAGCTTTGACTTGTGCTGTGAATCAAAGCCTGATTCATAACCAAGCATGTGTAGTTACTTTTGATCAACCCTTATTTTAGAAATCTATAGAAATTGCTATGTCAGCCCCAACTGATGGTCTAATATCATCAATAGTTGTTCAGTTAGGGGGTTTCCATCTGATGATGTCCTTTATGGAGGCAACTAGGACATACAATGAGTGATAGTGGAATTGTGGCAAACTGTGTATGGAAAAGCGACTGTACCCCGCATGATAATCGGCCATTCTTATGCCAGAGTACTACGTGATCATATACTAACAACTGCATCACTATTCACTCTCATTCATGATGAGTTAGCCTCAGAGTTTGAAAAGTCACCTGTATGAAATAGCTAAATAATATTCCCTTCTGATGATGTTTACCAGAGTACTGTTCTTGAAAAGTTTGTAAACCTTTATAAGAAGTTCAAAGAAGAACTTGAAGAAAGGCTGAGCACCAAAATTATGGCTTCAGTACTTTCAGCAAGTCCTGATTATCCTCCAGTTTATAAGAGCAGGACAACAGCAGATTGGAAGTTGCATATTGAAACAAAATGTACTCACTTGTATTTAAATTTGAGGGAGGATTTATCCATCAAAATGTCTCCGGACTTCTAAAGATTTACTGCAGATGGTTACTTTACAATCATGCGCAGCGACCCATTTTAGTCAGGTGTTTCAACACATATGAGCATTGAGCAGACAATGATGTGTAGCTTTAAAGCTATAGGTGGGCTTACATGTGGGCAGGAAATCCTGTATTTAACTCTACATAGATGGGTCTTATCAGCTCTAGCTTGTGTTGAAATAGCTGAAGCCTTAACAGAGTTCACTGGAGTCAATGTAGCAACTGTTCAGTAGAACACAGAACCCTAAAAACTTTGTCAGTCAAGAGATTCAGGTGACTATGTGCGATTTGTCAGCTGGCTAATAGAAAATAATCCATTTGGTCATTTATCAGAAAAGTTGGTAAATCTGTTGAATGGGTTGGTAGCAGATAACAGCAATAACATGTGATAAGGCACTATAAATTGGTACAATAACAATGAAGTCATTCTTAGAAAGTAACTGCTGTGATGTTCGACTGCAGCGAAAGAAGAAAGTAGTTCCTTTATCCAAGCTGACATCAGGTACAATTAAAATAAAAAACAAGACTATAATATTGCATGCCCAACAAGAACTCTTTCATAGAATGATTTGTTTGGACAAAAGCAAAATGGAGGTGAAAGCGTACTTTAGGTATGAGCTGGTAAGTGTATCTCCATCATTATATGAGTCCACGTTATTAAGAAAAGGAGCAAAGTCTTCCATGAGAAATGCTTTTAAATCACAAGTGGAGAGTTTTACTTTACCAGTCCATCCTCACTACATTTTGGATGGAGGAAACCTTCATTGCGTTGTTTGCCCTAAGCCAGCCACATTTGGGCAAATATTAGACTTGTATTTAACCTAAGTTGATAGCCATTTTGGTAAAAGCTGTACAATAATGTTCGATGGTTATCTTACAAAAGAAACCACTAAAACAGTAAAACAAAAGCAACGAGCAGTGAAAAAATCTTATAGAGACATCATTTTTGATGAATATATGCTAACCACTACTACACAACCAGATTTTCCACCAAATATTAACAACCAACGAGCTATGATTAGATGCCTCATTGCTCGTATGAAAACCAGCGGTTATTCTGTTGAACAGGCAGAAAATTATGCAGACACTGTTATTGCCTCGGTTGCACTAGAAAGTGTCGTGGTTGGGCCGGATACAGATCTACTCGTGCTTCTAACTGCTCTAGCCCATACAGATTTTGAAGAACTTTGGTTTCTCATACCAGGGAAATCAAATACCTCAGCTAGTGTTTTTAAAATTCAAATGGATAAAGAGAATACCGATGTAGCTTGTGAAGTTCTACTGTTTGCTCATGCTATGACCAGATGCAACACAACATCAGCAATATACAAAAAAGGCAAAGTTAGAGCCCTCCAACTTCTTCAAACCCACAAACAATTGAGAGAAGAAATGAAAATATTCAACCAGAAGCATTCTAGTAGAGAAGCTATCAAAGCTGCTGGAGAAAAGTTCATTTTAAAACTATATGGATCAAGATCTAAGTCCTTGGATGAGCTAAGATACTTCATGTGCAATCATAATGTAGCAAAGAAGAAGTTGGAGATATCTTTTCAACTAGTTTAAGTGCAGCTGCCAAACAATATTCATACAGAGTTACTTGCAGATCCAGGAATGGCTGGAAAACTGCTTGGAACCAACAGAGTGGGAGACACGCTATCGACTGAGCTAGGGAAATATCCAATAAATAAGTCACAATTATGGGTGATATACATACGCAGGTGGGTATTAGTGGAGGTGTTTAAGATTAATTAATTGAACCTTTTGGATACCGACACAAGAATAAAGAGGAAGATAGGCTTTGTGAGAGAAATGGCTCAATAGTGGGGAATAACTGGTTTAGAAAAAAATAATAGTATAAAAATTACCAGATAGATGGAAAGACAGAAGATCAAGAACACTGATAAGAAACTTCTCGGCAGAAAAACAAACAGAGACAATCGGAGGATGGTACAGCCGAGGCTTTTGAACAAGACCAAGTAATAGTTGTGGGTTCGAGATTTTTAAAATATATCAAACATTTCATACCGACATAATTATAGGACAATACCCAATGACAGGACTATGGACGATTAATTCACCATTTGGTGTGAACAGAATAAAAATCACACTAATTGGCCCTAAACTTGTTAAGTAAGTCTCTACACAAGTTGACTCCTACTG
Organism: Timema californicum; assembly: GCA_902141385.1. Taxonomy (NCBI): domain Eukaryota; kingdom Metazoa; phylum Arthropoda; class Insecta; order Phasmatodea; family Timematidae; genus Timema; species Timema californicum. Next base: position 9,610 of record CABFOW010005249.1, read on the forward strand.
AACAGACCATCATTTGTTTGTGGCTCACAACTTATAGAAGGAAACACATATTTTCTGTACACAGACTAAACTAATATTTCTACACTGCAGAGAGGTGGGTTCCAACAACAGCAATAAAAGTTGCGCACTTGAGCCCAACTAGTTTGGATGTTAAAGTCAATATATTTGTAGTGAATGTTGAGTGACCTTGGCTTGGTGGGAGTGGCTCAGTACTCAAGGATCTAGGTGACCATGTCAGGTAAGTGTAGTGTGCTAACTCTCTGGATGGTATGAGGTGAAGGGAAGCTAAGAGTAGCCTGAAAACGGACGGGCATGTTTAAATAGCCGCGGTGAAAGCAACACGTCTATGGACGGCAAGCCAAACAAGTTTTAATTAGGATAGTCAATGGTTTCAAAAGCCGAAGAAGAGCTAGAGCCCCAACGACAGATAAAGCGGAGGATTTTATCCAGTGCAGTGTCTGTACCCCAGAGGGGCGGGCAGCCTTAGTCAAACCTGGAAGTTGGGGAAAAAACCTTTCAGAGTGGTCAACCTATCATAAAAACAGCCTAAGAATGTAATAGTGGTGTATCAACCCCCTGGAAAGGGCTAGGGCATACCGTGCAGTTATCAGGGTACTGGAAGAACTGTGATAAGTGGATTGCCAACACGTCACTGACAGGGAAGGCTGAGGAATTGATCCATTTCATGGTAGATAATGACGGCTCTGGGATGATCTAAGATGTGGAAATGGGAGACAGTAAGATTAGAGCATTGTTACAAAAAATGTTTTCAACTGTATACTCTTCAAACAGGGAATTTGGAAGGAGATACACAAGAACTTTGTTTCCAGCCTGTGGTCTGGGTCACTTTTTTATTCAAGCCATATATTTCCACCACCAGTTTGATATATGCTTCATATATCTTATAATCTAACTTAAAACTAGCACAGAAACAACAACCAGTCCCCCGGCTGCTAATTCTTCACTGTGAAAGGGTAGACCCACATTTCCCCAATGATAATTTTTTTCAGCCATGCCGGGAATTGAAGCCAGAACCCTTTGCTCGGTAGACACGCTATCGACTGAGCTAGGGAAATAACCACTAAATAAGTCACAATTATGGGTGATATACATACGCAGGTGGGGATTAGTGGAGGTGTTTACGATTAATTAATTGGATACCGACACAAGAATAAAGAGGAGAAATGGCTCAATAGTGGGGAATAACTGGTTTAGACAAAAATAATAGTATAAAAATTACCAGATACATGGAAAGCCAGAAGAGCAAGAACACTGATAAGAAACTTCTCGGCAGAAAAACAAACAGAGACAATTGGAGGACGTTACAGCCGAGGCCGTTGAAAGAGATTGAGTAATAGTTGTAGCAAACATTTCATACCGACATAATTATAGGACAATACCCAATGACAGGACTATGGACGATTAATTTACCATTTGGTGTGAACAGAATAAGAATCACACTAATATGAGACAGTTAAACCCTCATTATTACCATGTTTTTCAAGATTTAAGTCCAGACTTCAGATTCATGGGTATTGAGATTTGGATGAAAGCTTAGTATTGGAGAAAAAGTAGATGTGAGTAATCTCTAGTTATTTTTAACTAAATGAATCAACTATTTCACTGATGTCAAGTAAAGAATGTAAGTAACTTGATATAGTGTCTAGTTTGAGTCTGATGATATATCAAATAGTCGGCTGACCCTCCATGAGATGGGTTGTTACATGTTTTCTAGCAAGTATTACCCAGGGCTGTTAGGATAGAAGGTTGCCTCAATCAGCCATTTTTGTGGATCTAGTTATGCCGGACGTGATGTCACCAGGTGACCGACCGCCTGAATACCCCTCCAGTGTTTCATTGAGAATAGTTTAAAAGTACTTAGCTATTAGGGCTCTTATGTACCTGTTTCCACGACATACTTCTATTGCCATATTAAATAAAGAAACAAACATCTCAAGATGACCGTGTATGTATACATCATTATTATGATAGTATGATGACATCTGAACGGTTGATTTATTTGATATATAATGACAAAAAGTTTTAAAATATCAGCTATGAAGAGTTAACTGTACACTTAAAGTGTGAATTAAGATTAACAAGGAAACACAATTAACAACACCTGCATCTTATTTTGTCCAGGCTGTTCTTATGTCTATACCAATGTGTTTGGGATGAGGAGAGTAGAATTCAGAAGAAGTATTGGTGTGGAGGGATAGTTGGAATAAAACGCATCAGTGTGCTCTGCATGTCCCGATCTCCCGTTCTCAATCAAACAGCCCATCTGTGTGGGCTTTAACACATTATAAACGTGATATTTAAAAAAATAACATTTTTAGAACACACAGGATTTTTGTGTTTTTAAATATTCATTAAACCAACATACATTCAAGAGTGTATCATTATTAATTATCAACCCCCTTAGTTATAATTGGTTATCTAAAGTCATTAGTGGTTATTATTTATGTTGGGGGTTTTTATTGAAATGTGAAGTGTTTTTTTTGGACAAGTGGGCTTAGTTACAATAAGATTTACTGTTTTTTGTTGTTTTTTGGGGGAAGATCGGGATTACAATCTGGTACAGGTGTAATGAGTGGGTTTTTTTTCTAAATGGTTTCCAACTTACCCTCCTCAAAAATGTGGGTACATTTTCTCTAAATTGTTGGTTACTTGCAAAAGGTTTCAGTGATTTATCTCATAGCAATGACTGCACAGATTTTAATAACTTTATCTTTCCCTGCAAACTATAAATTTCATTCTGAAATCTGCAAATTTTTAGGGATCTTCTTTTAATTAGATGACCAAACTCACAATCATTTTTGAACATAGAATTTCATTTTCTTTTGGCAGCATTTCATTTTTAGGCCGATTCATTTATGAAAAATTTAGTTTGACTTTCATTAATTGATTGTAGATTATTTTGTGGAATGTTTGAGCCCTATCAGTAGAATTCACTCATCTGTGAACCTGTGTCTTGTACATCAAACCACACACCATTTCTTTAGCGAGTCTTCTTTGCCACCTAAGTGATGGTCATTCAAACACATTTTCATTTATTTCCTTCATAACCGTAACACAAAAATTATGTAATTTTAAGGAAGGTACAGCAATCGAGTCAAGTCAAGTCGTCCAGATTTAAGGTCTCGTTCATGATAACCAGAGCAAAAGTTTCCGAGCACACTAAACATGAATCTGGACTCCACTTCCCATCACTCCTCCAAAGGTGTACCTATTTTTTACAAACTTCCAGATCTTTTAGAAAAGAATAATATATTATTGGTTTTTAATTTGAGTTTATTTTTGTATTTTAGTGGCTATTTATTATTACACAAAGCAACTGTACATCTTTTCCTTGGCAATTTTGTTAGCCCTTAAAGTTCGTTTGTCCTTTTTAAAAATAGTGTCAAAGCAAAATATTAAATTTCTTAAACTATTATTACATTTATATAAACTACATCAAAAACCTTCTTCCTTTGAATCCCAATCGAATGAAGAAAATTAATATATAAAGTCTAAATGAAGGAACTATTAATATTATTGTCAACATTAAGAATTGCACTAAAGTAGAAATAATTCCTACTTGTGAATTTATTTAAACATAATCATAACTACATGAAGCACTGTGAACCCAAACACCAGACCCTTGTCGCTAAGCACCAGTACGGTCATCATACTAGGTCACACCGGCAGGTACAGGGACTGAGGCAACCTTGTAATCTAAACAGCGGTGAGCCTTCAAACCTCACAATCGCCTGTGATAAACTTACCATCAGCTGTTGGTTTTTTACGACGAAAAATAAAGAAACTTTCAGGAGTAGGAATATTTTCCTGGGTCATCTGACTGTCAAAATAATCAACAACCGCTTCTTTGGAGTTGACACCAGTGACACAAGTTTTCTTCAGAGCATTGCATGGCCGCAACCCACTTACCTAGATCAACCAACAGATGGGATTGCATTAACTTTCGGTTATCATTAACTAAGATTAATAAGTTGGTTTCTAAACCAAATTAATTAAACGTAGACTTTTAATTCTAAACCAATTTTAGGGATAAGTATTGTTGTCACATTATTGTGATAATCTATGGAAAATCTCTTTAATAGAATTTTAATTTTACATCGATTTTCACACAGTATGTTTAGTAAATTTAAAATTATAAAATAATATTATTTAAAAGCACATTATTTTAAACCTACTTTAAAAAAAAAAGTTCAAATCTGAGTAAGAGATCTTCATTCCTGATCTTGTCTAGAAGAATGTGCTTTTGGCAAAGTGAAAATTGGATTTAATTTGTCCTTTAACAGACTATATAAAGCAAATAAAACAGTTAAACAAGATATCAGTTCCATAAGAAGATTTTGTGTGATGTTAGATTTTAAAATTCACTCAAAAAATAAACTTTATGGGCCCCTTGACAGATCTTCACGAACTGTTGAGTTCATCATGTGACTAAAGTTAAACTCAAATGTTTCCAGTATGTGATTTATTTTGACCAAAAATATGTTTTGCTATAATTTACCTGCCAGAGTAAGTGGATGAAAGAACTAAAGTAAAATAACATATATAAATAGTAAAATTTATATTGAAATGTTAAAAATAAATCTCAATACAAGACAAAGTCTATTTGGGAAGCTCCATAGGAATGGAACTCGGCTATTAGTATCGTTTGGGGTGATACACCTGCTAAAAAAAACACACAGGACAAAACAAACATTAAGATATATTAAAATTGCTAAAACTAATCTCAAGGTGTGATAATTTCCAAGTGAGCCACTCTATAAGAGTGAATTCAAATAGGATCTCAAAGATACACCTGGCATATAAAACATAGTAAACATGTGACTCCATCCGCACTGTCGCGTAAGAAAAACCAAAGGTCAACATTAAAATCAAGTGTCATGCGAAAAGAGGCATTCTTGCAACACTTCACCAAAATGGGGTACACACTAAAAAGGGCTTTACATGGGTCAACTTTAGTGGCTTCAAGTAGCTTCAACTTTCTTTGAATCACTGATTTGAGGGCTGTTGAGATTTAAATACATTCAAGTGAAATATTACAGGTCAAGTAAAACACAGTTAAAAATGGCTTCACCTGACACAATGCGTGAATCTACTTGAGCCAGTAAACTTGAACGAGGGGTTTACACCAGTCAAGTGTGTTCAAGTTTCCTTCTAGTGGCTTCAAGTTATTACTTTCTAGAGTGAATGTCAAACATGTTTGACTTTCACTTGCACTTGAAGAAGCAAGTAAATATGAATTCAAGTAGCAGCTCAATTTACTTGAATTCACTTGAAGAAGGGTTTACATTAGTCAAGTTCCTTCAAGTTTACTTGCTCACCAGCTTGAAGCCACTAAACTTGTCAAATGTAAACCCCCCTTAAGGAGAGCATCGCAAAGCTCACACACTGGACATGGATCCCCTCTCAGTAAAAATCCATGGGTCATAAATGTATGGCCAAGGCGACCTCCTCTCTTCTAGAGTTTCATACAAGAGGGCTATTGCGGCACACCGTCCCTAATGAACCACAGTTTATTCTGAGCATGGGTCGAGACCCATTTCTCGTACCAGATGCATAAAACCCCACGCTAAACATAAGCCCTTAGATCCATAGACATGACACCCCAGCAAGCCTCAACAGGGAGATGAATTGCCTGTTCTGCAAGTTCATTTCCTGAGACACCAGCAAGACCACGAATCCAGCAAAAGGTGAGCCAGGTGTTTAGCAAACTAGTTGTGATTTTCATATATATCTGCACGAGGGGATTTCCATGAGTACAATGAGGACAGTGTGAGCACCCATGCACTCATGGAATCTGTGCATATAAGAACAGAATGCTGATAATTATAATACACAAAACACAACGATTTAAAAATGGCTTATAATTCCACCGTAAAAACACTGGATTCACCGGGTAGACTAAATTTAAAATTGAATCCTCCCACAACGAAAGCACATCCCACAGAAGCTCCAGATTTAGAACCATCTATCTAGATAGGTTTAAATCCCTGAAAGCGAATGTAGAGGAGCTCATTAAAGGTCCTTTCATTTAAAATGTGGAGTGTTGTGGCTTTAGGTAACTTGGCAAGATCAAGATGACATTTAGGCAGGTGTATTTTCCAGGGAAAAACTCGACCGTGAGCTGTGAAGATAGTCTTTGGCAGGTCTATCCAACACGAGTCAAGAACCGATAGCATCCGGATCCCAACCGGCCTCATACTACGCCATTTGGTTTCATACATGACATGATTTGCATGATGGAACACAGGATGGTAAGAAAGAGGGGCCCACCAGCATCGACACAGATGTTGACAACTGAAATGGTAGGAAGAGCACCAGTAGCCAGTTATATGCCAGCATGATGGACAATATCAATCATTTTTAACGTCAAAAGTTTAGCTGAGCCATAAACGAAGCTGCTGTAATCAAGTTTGATCTTACCGAGACCCTAGAGAGGCGCATCAAGGTTTCCCTATCAGCACCCCAAGAGCAGCTGCTAACCATTTTAAGCAAATTCAGTACTCTGATACACCACACTTTCAAGTCTTTGGTGTAATGGATCCTAATTAATTTAAAATCAAATAAAAAACCCAGAAGCTTTACAGTTGCTGAGACTGGTAAAATAACGTGATCTATTATAGTATTGGGGGCTGGGTGTGTACTGCATATTCTATGGAAGTGGAGTTGGCCGTGGAGATGCCCTTGTCCATTGATTGTTGACAGAAAGCTGTATCTGCTGTTCATAAACGAAAGCACATCCCACAGAAGCTCCAGATTTAGAACCATCTATCTAGATAGGTTTAAATCCCTGAAAGCGAATGTAGAGGAGCTCATTAAAGGTCCTTTCATTTAAAATGTGGAGTGTTGTGGCTTTAGGTAACTTGGCAAGATCAAGATGACATTTAGGCAGGTGTATTTTCCAGGGAAAAACTCGACCGTGAGCTGTGAAGATAGTCTTTGGCAGGTCTATCCAACACGAGTCAAGAACCGATAGCATCCGGATCCCAACCGGCCTCATACTACGCCATTTGGTTTCATACATGACATGATTTGCATGATGGAACACAGGATGGTAAGAAAGAGGGGCCCACCAGCATCGACACAGATGTTGACAACTGAAATGGTAGGAAGAGCACCAGTAGCCAGTTATATGCCAGCATGATGGACAATATCAATCATTTTTAACGTCAAAAGTTTAGCTGAGCCATAAACGAAGCTGCTGTAATCAAGTTTGATCTTACCGAGACCCTAGAGAGGCGCATCAAGGTTTCCCTATCAGCACCCCAAGAGCAGCTGCTAACCATTTTAAGCAAATTCAGTACTCTGATACACCACACTTTCAAGTCTTTGGTGTAATGGATCCTAATTAATTTAAAATCAAATAAAAAACCCAGAAGCTTTACAGTTGCTGAGACTGGTAAAATAACGTGATCTATTATAGTATTGGGGGCTGGGTGTGTACTGCATATTCTATGGAAGTGGAGTTGGCCGTGGAGATGCCCTTGTCCATTGATTGTTGACAGAAAGCTGTATCTGCTGTTCATACCTGTGGATACTTGAAGAACTGCAATAAATTGCGTAGTCATCCGCGAAAAGGCATGATCGGACAGGTAGCTGCATGTTGTTCTCAATGCTATTTATCGCAATAATGGATGTACAGCTTAAATACTACCCTCAGCACCCCATTTTCTTGAATGAAGTCATCAGATAAGGTGTTATTCAACCTTATCCAGAAATATCTACCTGACATAAAATAAGCTAAAGAAAACGAGGAGACTCCCTTGGAAATTCCAATTTTAAAGTGCTTTCAATATTTTGTACCAACAGATGGTGTTGTACGCCTTCTCCAAATCCAAGATGACAGCCAAAAGGTGCTGTTTATGGAGGAAAGCGTCACAAATTGCTGTCTCAAGGCAAACCAAATGGTCCACTGTGGACTGATTATGCCAAAAACCACCATGAATATCGGATAACAGATTGAGGGATTCTAAATACAATATAAATCGTTTATTTATTATTTCTAATATTTTGAATTTTGCCTGCCTCCATAGAGATGAGAACTGACAAGATTCCCAAACACTACTGTAGAGGTACAACTGCCTATCCAGTAGGGGGCAGCTTGCACAGCATTTCATAGTATATGTCGTCAGGGCCAGGAGCTGCACTGTTCACATGGGACAAGGCGTAGGTCAGTTCAACTGAAGTTAAGGGAGCATTATAGTTCTCCTCTCAACTCTGAAGAAGTCAATACTATGGCGCTGTGTTCTGCTTAAGCATTGCAAACTCATAAGAGCATACTGTCACTTCCATAGAAAGGTAGATACGCTCAGTGATCACTTGAGATCAGAACAATATTTATACATCTGTGGTACATATCGCTACATGCGAGTATTGCAACACTTACAATTGCCTGATCAAAGAATGGCTTGTCGGTACAATGTACATCATACCCACAAAGCATCGAGTTATCAGCAGAGTGGAAGTGGCTTTCCTGCAAATATGAGATGGAAAGATGCAGGGAAGAAAGTGGTAATTTAATTTCCTCTACATAATCAGAGAAGCCCCTACAATTCCATTGTAATAGCAACATTATTTATTGATATAAAATGTATTCATCCACACAATATAGAGCACTATCTTTTGAAAATAAAAAGTGATTTAAGACCTTCTTAAGTCTTTTTGCCTTTCTAAGTCTCTCCTGGACCTTCAGCTTTAGGAGAGCCTTTCATTTCTCCAGCAGAGTTTGAGGCGTTGCTTCCTTGTGTGAAGGCGTAGATACAGCCTTCAACACCTCTTTGTTTATATTAGTGTTGGCGGTTCCTCACTAGACTTTCTTTAAAGCCCTAGTGGGTCTCGCCTTTGCAGCCTCGCCACCCAACCTAACCTCTAGAGTCCCAGAGGCGAGTGTGGACAGCTCAACAGCAGCCGCAGGTGTGTTGAGATCGGGGTTGTTCACTGAGAAGGAACTCTTAGGGACACGGATGGTGAGGACGAACTCCAGGGAGGTGTCCTCTCTTGTGTAAGTTTGGGGCCACCTTAGATGGGGCACTATGTGGAATATTGTCTCGAGTAGAAAGCAGTGGCATGAGTCATGAAGATGATTTTGCAACATTAACTGTGCAATGTCAGTTGGGACATATTTTTAATATTTTGGCTGACAATCTGGTTATGAGATCTGGAATACCGGAGCCTGAAGTAATCTATATTCTTTGTGTGACTGGGAATAGGGGATTTTTCTTTCAGTTTGAATCTCCAGGACTTTTTTCTCCAGCTTCAATTTTGGACAGGCCTGAGACCAGGCAGAGAACAGACCCTTGCAGCAAAATGCACAGGTTAGCTTACCACGGCATTGCAGCTTCCAAAGTCAAAATTCCTGGCACTAAGAACAGTGCCGAGGGTTAGGGACGTACGGCCGGACCCTGAGCACGTGGAAACCTGTTATAACCTCCTGTGGAAGGCTAGGGGTCGCAAAGAATCAGTATTTTTACCTTATCCATTTTATTTATTGTTATTCTGTACACTAACTTGGGTGACATGTTGAGATGCAAGACCTTCACAGATTTCCTCAACGGTCATGCAGTCAAGGATGAAACAAGTGAACACTCCCTCGCACACCTCGAGGAGCGTGTGGTTACAACCTCACCTGTATTTTATACAAGTTGCTCAATTATTGCCATTACATTGGTTGTGGTCTGAATCATGATCTAGGGCCATCGTGTAGTTTTCTAATTAGCGTATCGTACTAGAGCAGCTGCATTTATCACCACTTTGAGGATAAATGGGCTGACCAGTTTGCTCTGCTCGGGGGCGAGGCCTTGCCACTTCCTGGATTTCATACAAAATTTCGTTGGTTGGCCCTACTCGTTTTCGCTTCCTATCAATGAGTTTCCAGCAGGGTTTGGCACAGTGAGGTATCAGATTTGACAATATTTTCAGCCATGTTGTATTGGGACAGCCTGCAAAGTACTCAGATCATAGACCCAGAGGGATCCCAGCTGGTACTACCACATAAGGCCCTGTTAACTTTCCCAACAAGGGGCCCCACACAACGTTAGACATAGACATGACAACCTTTGCATGGGGCAACACCAGGAGAGGGATCATCGTAGCAAGTGGATGCGGGAAAAAGCCAATTTTATGTCCAGAGCCCTCATGAACACAACCTATCTTCTCAAAGTAGGGTACCTGGTTATTGTTAGACTCAGGGGCCTTCTATTAAGATATTACAACTGACACATTTCCATGATGGAGCTCAAGTGCAATCGTATCATATAATTGTCAGAAAGAAGCCAGTTGTGTTCCCAAGGTCATCAACATGGGGCCTAGAGTCCTCCGTATAGAACTAAACGTCCTATGCAGAACTTTCCCCTTTAAGTTGCCTGTTACAACAAGCAGGGGAAACTGCAGAACTATACTAAGCCCAAAGTAGGGTACCTGGTTATTGTTAGACTCAGGGGCCTTCTATTAAGATATTACAACTGACACACTTCCATGATGGAGCTCAAGTGCAATCGTATCATATAATTGTCCGAAAGAAGCCAGTTGTGTTCCCAAGGTCATCAACATGGGGCCTAGAGTCCTCCGTATAGAACTAAACATCCTATGCAGAACTTTCCCCTTTAAGTCGCCTGTTACAACAAGCAGGGGAAACTGCAGAACTATACTAAGCCCTATCTTGCAGGGGAATTGCCACTTTAAAAGTTTTGTGGCACCATTTTTAAAAGGTGATTTAATTTACTTTCCACTGTTATTTCTGAAGGATATCCCTAAATACAAGAGCATCTAATCCCACTACAGGAAATCCCACATCTTCAAGTCATCCAATGACATGGCTTTACACTGAAGCAGCCCCAGGCGCTTTCGTCGAATACAGTGTGATCGCAAGCTGCATGTTGCTCACTTTATAAAGGTAGCAGCACTATCATATGTGGCTTGTAACACCAATCTAGTGGCTGGTCTAGACCGCAAGCCTTCCCATCACAGATGGGTTCATTTGTGTAGTTGCACGATGAGTTGGGACACAAGCAAAACAAAATTACTCCTAGAAGAATACAGTGGGGAAAAATTGTGGGATTTGTTGGACCCAAACCCCCTACAAAGAAAATCATGAGAATAGCTATATTTTAAATTTGGTTGTTTGTCAAAGGAAGTCAAAGACAAAGTGAAAAATTTGAGAACAACCTTCCACAGATACAGAAAGAATAAGTGTGGATCAGCCGTGAGCATGAGATGGGGTGCTACATGCCACTTTGCTATCTTCTGTCATGACATATCCCTGACTGGCAAATTGAAGCAGCCTGCCCCACTAGGTGTAAATGATGCCACTAGTTGCCTTGGTGTAAAGCGAGGGTGCCTTCTAAACCACTCCCCTGCCCATCACTAGCTATGAACTATTATTAATTTTAATATCCCTATTATATTTGAAATTCCTTGAATGACAAATAGTTACCACATCTTACTATACAATATATTGTCCTACCAGAGGTGGGAAATTGTCAGGTCTATTTTCAGACTTATCATCGAGGATACTAAGGCCCATGTCTTCCAACAGATCAGGCTCCACATCAGAATTCCCCGACCAGCGGTCTAGGCCATTATTCATTTTACTCTCCTCAGCATCATTCATCTTCGTTCGTTTAGTTCTTCTGCTAAAAAGAAAAGAAAACATTTAAGCACAAAAATAAATGTAAATAATCTCACCAGAAACACTAATATTGACTAATGAGACCTGATCCGAGGAAACAAACTCAATGAGCTAGTTTCAGGCTAGTGAAGGTGTGCATCAACAGCAACATTTTATGTCAGTTGTACAAGTTGTGTTGCGTTTTGATTGAAGATATTGTTAGGGTGTAAGAAGCAAACCCTGAGTCATTACTGTAGCAGACACTAGATTAATATTAAGACAATTTCAACTGGGAACTAGATTTAATATCAAGATTAAAACACTACTTTGTGTTATGGATATGTCAACAAGTTTAAAAATAAAGGTAATGCAATCATGCAGTGACAAATAAGCTAATTACAACAAATGAAAAATAATCAAGAGATATTTTGGTGTCCAGCCAAAAACTGGTATTGCTTTATAGAATGCTGGTTTTTGAACATTGTGTGAAATCAGTGACATTCTCGCTGGAACTGAATTCACATTAGAAGTCGATCCAGTCTTTCAGTGCAATCACTACACCAGCTTTGTGCACTCCTGTGACGTCCTGTGATGTCAAACCAAGAACCAACAAATTACAAGAATATGTTGTTGATAGCTGAAGATCATAGGTTCGATAATTTGTAAATGGCTTACTAATCAGTGCATTAATACCAAGATGATGATTGAAGAGCAAAGCTGTGAACAAAATTGCTGCTTATACTAATTATTTACCCAAATGGTTTACTCTGTGTGGATATAGATAAACTTTAAATATAAGTGTAGGCCTATCAGTAGCTTTTCGTTACTTTTGTAATACAGTAGGAAGTTTGTAGTAAAGTACGTGAATTTAATTAAAATAAAAGATATGTTCACTAGTGATTTTAAGAATCGAAGAAAAAATAATACTGTATTGCTTTTCAATGTAATTCCTTACTTTTAACATAAATTTTTTTAAATCATAAAAATAAAACTTTTTTTAAGGGTATCTATAGCCTATTTATTTATATTAGGTCATATTTTGGTGTATTTAAAGACATATTTTGTGATTATTCAAGTTATTAACATCTGAAGCCTATTTATTTATTATTTCCAAAGTATTGAAAATATAAAGTGACATGACTCGATGTGTGAATACGTGAAAGTAGAACTAGAGTAACTTGTCTAGATGTCCTAAGGAAATTGGACTGTATAACCTGCATCAACACAAAGTGTATACAGTAAAACACTGTAGACCAAACCCTCTAAATATGAAATTCCAAATAATCCAAACACACTTTATGGAAAACGAGGAAAAAAATTAAGTATAGGCTATTTGATTGGTTAATTAGCTAAACATTAAAAGGAAATTGTAAGAAACAGTGATATCCGATAGTAAATAATTACATAATACTTAAATGTTGTAGTCAACACAATGTAATTTCCTGTGGACCTAACTAGAAATAATTACAGTATTACAGTACATATCATGTGTTAAACATCAAGAAAATAAATGAAAATTTGATTAAACAAATTCAACTGTAATTTAAAATTCATGAAAATACTATCCCACAGTTAATCTGAATTGTTGCTGATCCAAACAAGCTTTGATCACAATCAGTTCAGAATACTCGAGGTTTTAAAGTATACACCTTTATACTATTATTGTCTACAATAGTTTGAAACCACAAACAAATTGATAGATTTATGTTGAGAGAAATGTTCATGGAGAATCTGACTAATTAGACTTGTGTACCTGGCAACATGGTTAGATACTATAGGTCTACTTCCCAATGGTAGTAGAATGTATGTTACTTTACATCTAACTAAGGCTAACACATTTTTAATTAATTCAGTCTTAAACCCCATCAACCATATGAAGATTAACTTAATATAGAATGGGTTGGATTGTAAATAAAATTACAATTCAAAATCTGTTACAAATTTAGTGTATTGTCATAATATGTTTTGTGTCCCACACATGATTTAAATATTCATTAATTAGATCTATCCCAGGATATGCCAACCAACATGTCCTGTTGTGCCATTAAAATATTGTTTTAATAATAAATGGAATATTGATTCATTTTGGACCTACATGTTTGTTGTGATTATATTAATAGTTTTTAGTTGTGTTCTTTTAAAAGAACATCACAAGTGGAAAAGAAAGAAGTATTTTACCATAGCAGTAACATTATTTGTTTTTGTATGAGTTCTTCCTCTTCCCGTGGGACTAGAAAATAGATTATATGGATTTAATTTTGATTGTTCTGAAAGTAGTAATGAATTGTAAGATTGTAGACTCTGGATTCTGAAATCAGTCCGTAGTGCCACTCTCTTAATCCTCACACAGCTTGTCTTGGAAGATGTGTAGCCCTTATATTCAAATGTAAGAATCTCTGATTATGTAAGACTGATATTTTCATACCTCCATATCTTCCAGGGTTCTTTTTACAAGTCACAATCAACATGGAAAAAAGTTGTGCTACAGATTTTTATCGCTCAAGAAAAATGTATCACCCACGAACATCAGGTCCTGAGGCGAACAATTTACCCAAAGACCCCCGAGGTAGCTTTTAGTCAACTAAAGCCTCGTCTACAGCGTCTGTAAGCCCCACATCTGTTATAATCATAAGTCCTTATTGATTCTTATAGCCTAAATATAAATCCACCTATGGAGCTTGTATTCTTAATCACATGACCAACCAATGAGAAGGCCGGAGACTATGTCTCAATTAAATGCTTCAAAAGAATCTAAGATTTTCAATTTCGAATCAAATTCAAATGTTGGCTGACTCAAATCAAATCCTAATCAAATCTAATTCCCAAGTAAATAGAGTTGGATGCAAATCAAACCTAGATTTATTTATTTTTCGAATCAAATACTATACTTAAAATAAATTTGATCAAATAACTTACCGTATTTAATTTTTTAAATAGGCTATGAGTGTTTTAAATCAAATTTATGTTGGATATTCTAGGCTAAGTTTTTGAATCCATTATATTTTTAAATTGTTTGATAATTTGGGCCTACTTTATAAACATTTTAAGTTCACTAGAAAAATAATGTAATCAATCGCACCAAACCTCAAAAGATGAAACATCAAATAAATATCACCCCACTTTTTTGATCATAGTGCAAGGGTTTATTAATATTTACAAAAAGGTGGAACCAGCTACTTTTTTTAAATAGGCCCAACAATATATCCCTGTCACAAACAACTGTCCCCCAGGTGACTTCTTTACAGCCTGGGACTCAAGTTAATTTCTCTATTCAGTATCCACTCTATTACACAACTGGTTTCTGGTTTGATTCAATTTATCTAAGCAAGCATGAATTATAAATTATAATTTTGAGCTAAACCTACTGAATCTGAATCTAAGATTTATAGAGATTCGAAATACTGAATTGAATCCAAATCTTTCCCCTAAGTAACTATAATTTGAAACTTCAGATTTAAAATTTTGAAGGTTTGCGTGGGCTTAAAAAATTGTCTAGAGCAAGGTGCAAGCAGATATGATTTGTGAATCAGAGGTTATTAAGAATAGGCTACCAATAGGTGGTTTAACATATTAAAGTTGTTCCAACGTCTATGGGTTGATAATTGCCGTACTATAGACTTAAATATCAGGATTCTATTGATAATCTGATAATGTAGACCACTACGTAACTACTGGGTAAGGAGATTGTAGACAGGGCTTTAGATGTTATTTGGAGATTGAGGATTGGACTGCACAGAGACTGATTTATTATTGGTATTTATTCAAAGTTTGAGATATAGTAATTTATACACATTAAAATGAATGGATCGACCGAGGAACTGCATATGATATTTATCCGAGAGTATAATTTTTCTTAGGAAATAAACAAGGCTACAAAATTAGAAGAAAACGTGTGTTAATAATAGTTCAGTACGTAATTAGAAGCAATGAAATTTGGCATAGAATAATTTAATACTTTTAACTACTAAATTATAAAAGTACAACACAGCATTAGCGAAATAAATAACTTACCATTCTGGAGAATTTACTTTAGTGGAGTTATTTACAGTAAAGTTTGCCGTTTCCCAACTTCCACAGTGTTTCATTTTTGGCGCAAACTTATCCCTCGCGCGGAGATGAATAACAAATAGAGTACTGTTATGATCGTAGCCTCTGACTAGTGAAAGAACTAACCAAAACAAAGTTCATAAAAATAAAAGCTTATGAAGCAATCCTAAACCCTATATAAAAGCATCTCCTGAAATCACACCAGGCAGAATAGATTAATTATGCTAACAAAATATCAAAATACACAATTATTTGTTTTTCTTGGTTGGTCACGATTCAACAGCATTCTTCTTCTCATAACCTTTGAAATTAATAGCTGTTATATAAGAAAAATACTTGAATTACTGAACATAAGCCAAGCCAAGCTACATTTCATGCTACTGTGGCTTGTGATATTTGCTTACTATAGCAAAGTATGCTGATGATTATAGGGTAATAAACTCATTATTTAACCTCCTTCACTCACACCATCCCATTTTTGAACAAATATTTTACCAAACACCCTGTTTTCGAACATCTAAAATGTATTTCAGTCATCTATGAAAATAATATACAAGGTCTTGCAATCATAAATAACAACTGAATCGGATATTTTCGTTGTGTTTTAAGTTTTACATATATTGGCTTAAAGGCGAGAAGTTTAAAATTTAGCCTTTGTTTATATTAATGTTTATATTAGTTAATAGCTAAAAGTATATAGCACATAGGGAGAAAGAAGTTGAAATATATTATTTGGAATTATCAATTTCTTATGCACTATATATGGGGTTTATAAAATAATTATACTTTTACAAGATGGGACGTATCAGCACACGAGATTGTGAGAAGCTCTGACCAATCCGGGATCTATAGGCACCGACACCGAGTTTAGAACACAGGAGCGCTAGTAAAATACATGAGGTGTTCATGTGGCAAGATTTTGAAACTCGAAAGTGAAATAGTTCAATGCCGTTGGCTTATGACAATAATGGAATAAATAATAATAATATTTTTTTTATTATTATTATTATTATTATTATTATTATTATTATTATTATTATTATTAGTAGTAGTAGTAGTAGTAGTAATAGTATTACAGCTCCGAACAATTTTTTAGAAAGAGTTTAGCTTTATATAAAGCGAACCACATTGTTGATTTGATTGAACTTCAAGATGGAAATTTTACTTTTATAATATAATACTTGATACGGTTATTATCCGTAACTAGCTTTAAATTTCTATCACATAAACTAAATTTCAATAAAACGCACAAATAAATAAAATTTCAAAATATTATAGTTTTGGATCCTATGGATCCTTGTGAGTGTGTAATAATGGCGTTATATAAAATTATTATTTGAAATGTGTATGAAAAACTGTCTGGGCTCGTATGGAAACATGACGGGTTTTTTTCCACTGCCAAATTATGATAGATTTTATGATTTATAGCACTCCAATTCCATTTCATATCACAATCACCCTACCATTACATATTAGCGTAAGTCCGTATAACCCAACAGATGTCGGTTTACCATACATAAAGAAATACTGTTTACGATAGTAACAAAACAAATATGGGCGACACATTCTAGGCAAAAAAAAATATCTTTGATAACTAACCAAATGGTCCTTTCAAGTCGTATTCTTTTAGGTCATTCACGTCAATTCCCTCTTTCAAAATCATTGTTAAAATTATAGTTGATCGAAATTTGTATTTAGTCAGTAATGAAATATTAGAAAGGTTAGGTTAAGTTCAAATTAGTACCATACCGTACGGTAACCACAAAATCTTACCACGCCATCATATGTTACAAATAGCAAGGCCCTATTAAGAAGTTAAAGAATCATAAAGGTCCAGGAATAGATTAAATAACACCAGAGTTAATAAAGGGAGGGGGTGAAATGTTAGTAATAGAAATTCATGAACATTTATGTTCCATATGGAAACATGATATATTGCCAATATAATGTAAGGAAAGTATAATAAAAGATTCCCCTCAAGAGCATCATCTTCTGTCAAATAAAAATCCAAATCTCCTTGCATCAAGAAACTGGGTTGATTTGCTCAGCAAAAACGCTATTGTAAAATTGAAGCCTTGGTTTTCATACCACTCATCGTCAAAGTGAAGTCTAAGAAGACGTTTAACGTCTGTGATTTTAGCAGGCTTCAAAGTCACTCCTTTTCTTTTTCATCTCAGTAAGCTGAGTGTTTTGAAAAGTCTTTCCTTGTTTGCACAGACTTTTAGCCGCACCAACTTCAAAATTATAAAATGGTTCACCCTGAACCAGGATAGTTTTTCCAGTTTTACTTCGTTTAAAAAAAAATCTTTTTGGCTTTTTGAAACTGAAAATGTCACTGAGCTGGGCACCTCCACGACTTTCACTTGGAGTTACCCAATCTTCTACTTATTTTTTACACAGCCATTACAACGCTGTCTCTACTTTCTTGTAATGTGCCTAGAAATGCAGCAGGGCACACTTTTACGTTCCGTTTTATTCCTCCACGCTGTTTAGGTAAAATAAAAATTCCAAAGTGCCAAAATAAATTTGTTTTGCACCTAAGAATGCCGCTTTGCACCTTAATGGATTAGTTAGAAAAAAATATTTAATATGAAATAAAATTAAGTTGTTGCCTCCTCCCTTCAGCCCCCGCACCACCAAATTTAAATTGTAAATACGTCATCGTTTTCCACCTATTTTGCACAGTGTTGAACCCTAGTATTACTTTTTTCACCTCAATACCAGAGACTGAGGGTCGGTTGAGAGAGGTGGGGAGTCATGTTAAGTGTAACCACCCCTAAGATTAAATATCTTAATGCCAATTTAAAGGTTTTTATTTGCAGCGTTTTGCACCCAAGTATGACATTTTGCAATTTAATAGTTTTATGAGAAAAATATTCAAGATTAAAAAATGTGGTAGGAGGGTAAGTCAAGCGTAGCCCCCACTCGATAATTTGGCGGTTTTAAATGCTAACATAATGGTCCTGTTTTGTACCCAAGTACGGCGTTTTGCACCTCAATTGATTAGCGAGAAGAAAAATTTAATATGAGATAAAGTTAAGCTGTTGAACCATCCCCCAGCCCCTACACGTTTAAATCAAATTTATAAATATGCCATCTTTTTATAAATATTTATCACCGTTTTGCACCTTAATAGTTTTACAAGAAAAATTAATAAATTTAAATTTTTAAAACGTTTAGTGTTCAAGTTAAGTGTAAACCTCCTATGTTAGAATTTGTTGTTGTTGTTGTAAACTCCACTAAGTTTTCCTCGAAAAACAATTATTTTTAAGCACAATAAAAACAGTTTTCACAAAAAAATAAACAACATTGATCAAACATTTTTTTAAATATTTCCAATGTTGTGTACTACAAACGCTTTCCCTTTCAAAACTCATTTGTTACGCCCCAAACCAACTCTAAGCTAGGCCTATAATAGATAAGTAAGGTTGAGTTGGACTTAATCTCAGCGCTATGACAAGAACTAAAAGCATCCACTTCCTTTCTACTGTACGACTGCTCCAAAAATCTCCGGAGCATTAAGGAACAAGGTTGTCCCCTTTCTGTTATAGCGCTGTATGTGTCAGAGACTTTGTATCTGTTCTAGCGATGTTTGTGACAAAGAGACGAGAAACAAGTTTACTCCAGACCTGTTGCAGCGTGTATTTGATCCGTGGACCAGTGACAAAAAGGAACAGCTCTTTTCATCTGTCAGGAACAGGTTGTGAATGTGACGTCAGAGGAGCAGTGACAAAGGAGCAGATTATGATTTCACAACCCATCCCTAGCTCACAACTTGAAAAAGTAAAACCGTTAAGAACGGTAGCAAATAAAAACAAACTCCATGTTTTATGATTAAGAAAAGTACCTTAACAATAAATCAAATGCCTTTCTCAAGCCTATTACTGGTAGACATGTTTTTAAATGGCTTAAAATAACGTTCCTGGTTCAAGAAACTTTCTATTTGACATATAGGCCTATTTGAAGTTCTTCGGAGCAATATATGCATTTTATAAATTTCGAGAGTAAATCCAAGATGGCGGCTTTCTTATACTTAAATTTTTCTAGACTTTTGATATGTTGTTGGGGATATTATTCCAAATCTAAAAAAAACAACTTTATTTCTTTTTCAATTAGTTTGATGTTTAGCCTTTTGTTCACTTAGAATGACTGGGCTATATAGCGTATTTGGCAGTGAATTTTCGAGTTACTAATATGAATAAAGTAAATTAGTAAGGTTGAGTTGGACTTAATCTCAGCGCTATGACAAGAACTAAAAGCATCCACTTCCTTTCTACTGTACGACTGCTCCAAAAATCTCCGGAGCATTAAGGAACAAGGTTGTCCCCTTTCTGTTATAGCGCTGTATGTGTCAGAGACTTTGTATCTGTTCTAGCGATGTTTGTGACAAAGAGACGAGAAACAAGTTTACTCCAGACCTGTTGCAGCGTGTATTTGATCCGTGGACCAGTGACAAAAAGGAACAGCTCTTTTCATCTGTCAGGAACAGGTTGTGAATGTGACGTCAGAGGAGCAGTGACAAAGGAGCAGATTATGATTTCACAACCCATCCCTAGCTCACAACTTGAAAAAGTAAAACCGTTAAGAACGGTAGCAAATAAAAACAAACTCCATGTTTTATGATTAAGAAAAGTACCTTAACAATAAATCAAATGCCTTTCTCAAGCCTATTACTGGTAGACATGTTTTTAAATGGCTTAAAATAACGTTCCTGGTTCAAGAAACTTTCTATTTGACATATAGGCCTATTTGAAGTTCTTCGGAGCAATATATGCATTTTATAAATTTCGAGAGTAAATCCAAGATGGCGGCTTTCTTATACTTAAATTTTTCTAGACTTTTGATATGTTGTTGGGGATATTATTCCAAATCTAAAAAAAACAACTTTATTTCTTTTTCAATTAGTTTGATGTTTAGCCTTTTGTTCACTTAGAATGACTGGGCTATATAGCGTATTTGGCAGTGAATTTTCGAGTTACTAATATGAATAAAGTAAATTTTTTAAAAAAATGTTACAAAACTATTATTTTATTAATTAATAAACTTCAGTCTTTTGGGTTTTTAAAATATTAAACGTAATCAAACTAATACTGCTTTAATTAATTCGTATTTTGAGAGAAATTATATATTTTTGATAAATCTTTGGTAAAATGAGTTGGCTAAACTGGGTCTTTTAAAGAAATGATTATAGATTATTAAAAAAAAAGTCTAAGGTTTCTATATGTTCACTGTTATTTACACTTTGTATGACATTTAATTTTGTAAAATAATTAATTCCTATTTACGAACATCTCTGGATTGTTTTAATCGCCAACCGTTGTAGTCGCATTTACATTTTGTTAATTTCAGGTGAATGACTGTACAACTACATTAACAAATAGCCTAGTTGTAAGAATATATTTTAAAATTATAAAACTAAACGTCTTTGATTGCTCGACTATGTCGGGTGATCATAAAACTGTAATTAAAGGGAACCCATCACAGTATGTTAAACTTAATATTGGTGGTTCCCTGTATTACACAACCATCGGAACATTAACCAAACATGACACAATGCTCAGAGCAATGTTCAGTGGACGAATGGAAGTATTAACAGATTCAGAGGGTAAGAACAAATGGCAACATTTGAAATTATGATTAAAATTATATATCTGTGATTTTTAATAGGCTACTGCTTAAAGGCCTTTGTATATGATCAAACTACAGCAGAGCCATAGGCCTATATTATTTATGGGTAGAGAACGTTTAAACTAAAAAAGACACCCATAAAATATTTTAATCATTTAGTTAAATAATTAATCAAAATGTCTCCAGAAGAAACACTTTACAAATAAGCATGGAAATAACTTTTCTCTGAATGTCTTTATACAAAATACACACTGTCTTAACATCAAGTTGAGACCATTGTAACACACAATCAATGGAGTCACCGCAGACTACCACATATTCTAATTTACTAAACCAATTGTACATTGTCTATATTTAGGTTAATATACATCTAATAAAGATGAATGTTTAAACATAACACTCCATAGTGCATTTGAATGGAATATAAATTAGTCATCACAGTGACTGATTAGTGTGCATTTAATATTTACAAAGAAGGTGGTAAATTGTTCTTAAGTTAAAGGTACCAGTAGTTGACACTAGTAGGCTTACTTGACAGTGCACTGCCTTTTCCCTTGAAATACGAGTTAAGGTTTTTGCTTAAATATTTTGTAGGTTTCAAAAGATTGTTTAACCTTTCTTGAAGAGTACAAAGATGTCAACAATAATAATTTTTGACTGCACCCTTATATTCAATATGGTGTAATTAGCATGTTATTGGTGCAATGTGTTGGGGGAGCTTTTTTAATTATTTTAGAATTTGTTAAGGGGGTAGGAAGGTTGTGTGTGTGTGTGTGTGTGTATATATATATATATATATATATATATATATATATATAAAAAATATGTCCTGGTTGGTCGGTTCATCGCCTTACCTCCTAGTGGTAGTGACACAGGAAATGGTATACTGGCGGGCAAGGCAGTCTCTATATAGTAGGGATACTGGTTCGAATAAGACTAAACAATGGTGGTACACTGGCTAAAATGTGACACCACCAATCAATACAGCATCCTTAACCGTAAGCAGCGAATACTGTGCTTGGTGCGGGTATGATCAAGGCTAGTAACCTGTTCTACTCTAAACTTATTTCTAACAGAAAATAAAATATTAGCCTCGGATGACCAAAGCTATTATGGGCAGCTGAGGTTAAAACTTAAGGGTCCATCTCTTGACAATCTAATGAGAACAAGGACTATTGAAACATGGAATGTGAGAGGTGTATGGTAAAGAGAATGAACTATTAAAGGATATAATTGGAAGAAAAATGTATATTTTATGTGTATGTGAAACCAAACAAAAAAAAGGAAAGATGTTTTGATGACGAGTGG